>JAMWYP010000144.1:592446-757446 GCA_025563575.1 Acacia pycnantha
CACCCCCGTCATTGGATTGTAAGTGAACCCAACCCCTTTTCTAAAATTTTTATATATATATAAAAAAAAAAAAAAAAGTAACGTCTTAACAACAATGAGAATTGAGTCTGAGAAAAAGTTCTAGTTCCTCGTAATGTACTAATGTAGTTAACCAAGAAGAGTTGAATCTCTATATAAAGAGAAAAAGGGTAATATATTCACTAACCTTGAATGATCCCTAGCTAATGTTTTTTGAGTGTGGTGTATTTTTTAAGAGCCTTCATATAAATATTAGAATTGGATATCAGAGTTTGAGATTCCATCCCATCTTTCAATTAACCTGTCATTGCATATAATGCCAAGTATCTCTCAATAGCTGTGTTTTTACTGCCATCAGGAGTCTGATATTCACATGATTCATTGTGTGTCCCAATATCAGACTGACAAAGGAATTTGTATAACGTGACTGATTGTCTCAGTGTCATAACGTCATAAAACAACACTGAAGAGAAAAACGGAATCTCACAGCAAGGAGAACGGAATGGTTGTTATTTTCACGTGAACAATAATTTCTTTTTTTTTTGTAAAATATGTATATATAATAAATCGGCTAATTTCTGAATTTGCGCTTTATTAAATAACTATTTACCAAAATGCCCCATTGTAAAACCTATTTCCCAAAATGCCATCTGTCGAAACCTATTTACCGCTTTTCGCTTAGTCGACTTAAAAATTTGGTTTAGTCGACTAAATGAAGAGGCAAACTCATTTAGTCGACTAAATGAGTTTTTAGTCGACTAAATGGGTTTAGTCGATTGTAAAAGTTTGGTTTAGTCGACTAAATGGAGGGCAAAATTTTTCCGTGCCCTGACATTTAGTCGATTAATTCCCATTGAATCGACTAAAAACTCATTTAGTCGACTAAATCATTAAAAAAAGTTAAAACTTAAGGTCAGAATCTCTAACGGGAGTCCGAATCAAGCGATTCTTATTTTGATTCCACATACTTTTTGAGATCTATGACCGATATAAAAATTATCTTCAAATTTAATAAAGAGAAAGGAGGAAAAACAAGTGATTAACATCGCGTAGGGAAATATCAACAATTCATTAAATATAATCAAGTGATTTTTTAATAATATATATATATATAGTTTCCTTTTAATTGATGTTTTATATTCATTAAATATAATCACTAATATCACTAACCAACAGATTCGGTAAAACAAATTAAAATGATTCCACTACTTCCTAAAAAAATAGCTAACCACATGTTTACAATAATATAATAAAAAAATCAAGACACTCAACACAATAAACAATTAAAAAATAAATAACTTAATCATTTTTATTGTGAATCGGCCACGTGCGGAAATCAACAACATGAACCATGTAGAAAAAGTTGGGATTATTAACTTAGCTAATTTGAATTTGCTCCTTATTAAATAACTATTTACAAAATGCGCTCGTTCGAAACCTATTTCCCAAAATGCCCGCGTCAGAAACCTATTTCCCAATCCGCCCCTGTTATATTTATATATATATATATATATATATATATATATATATATAGTTTTCTTTTATTTGATGTTTTCTTTTTATTAGATCATATAATATCTCCTAAGACAATAAAGATAAGATATGTGTGTGTATAGACAATTGATCGCGAGAGAGGGGCGGTGCCACAAGGAAAAGGAGATAGAGTGGGAAATGATGCTCCAGTCCTAGGGTTTGTCAGGATAGAGGAAATTAATTATATTTAATTGAGAGATATTTATTGTAAAATTAATTAATCATTATTTCTAATATTATTATCTAATAACAATTAATTGATCTTATTTTAGATTTTAATATCTTTATTTTTCTACCATGTATTTGGTAAACTTTGAATTTCAACGTAACAATTAATCTTTGGATTTTCAAAATACAATATATTCAAAATTGAGATTTTCTCTCCATTAATAATATGGATTTTAAAAGAAAAGAGAAATAGGAAAAATATCAACACTAAATTTGTGGGGCTTTGTATCAAAAAAAAAAAATTTGTGGGGCTTGATTTTGGGGGAATAACGGTGTTTGGAAGTTATGCATAAGATCATATGTTGTGACAAGACGGTAGTCAATCTAGCTGTTGGTTAGTGATATTAGTGATTATATTTAATGAATATAAAACATCAATTAAAAGAAAACTATATATATATATATAATTAAAAAATCACTTGATTATATTTAATGAATTGTTGATATTTCCTGCGCAATAAAGAATCACTTGTTTTTCCTCCTTTCTCTTCATTAAATTTGAAGATAATTTTTATATCAAGGCATAAATCTCAAAAAGTATGTGGAATCAAAAAAAGAATCGCTTGATTCGGACTCCAGAGCCGAAGTTACTGCACTTAGAAGTTTTAACATTTTTTTAATGATTTAGTCGACTAAATGAGTTTTTTAGTCGACTAAATGGGTTTAGTCGACTAAAACATTTGGTTTAGTCGACTAAATGTCGGGGAACTGGAAAAAATTTTGCCTCCATTTAGTCGACTAAACCCATTTAGTCGACTAAAAACTTCATTTAGTCGACTAAATGAGTTTGCTCTTTTCATTTAGGTCGACTAAACCAAATTTTTTAGCTTTAACTAAACATGAGATTGGGAAATAGGTTTCGATAAGGTGGCATTTTGGGAAATAGGTTTCTGATAGGGGCATTTTGGTAAATAGTTATTTAATAAGGGGCAAATTCAGAAATTAGCCTTATTAACTTCAACAATACTAACAATTCATTAAATATATATCATGGGCTTTTTTCCCAATTTGCTATATTTAATGAATTGTTAGTATTGTTAACATTTTAATTTGTTTTACTGAGTCTGCTGATAGTGATATTAATGATCCTAGATATTAGCTATGATCCTAGATTTTAGCTAGATTGACTCACCGTGCTTATCACAACATATGATCTTATGATAACTTCCTAACACTGTCCCCCAAAATCAAGCCCCACAATTTTTTTTTTTTTGATACAAAGCCCCACAAATTTAGTGTTGATATTTTTCCTATTTCTTTTCTTTTAAAATCCATATTATTAATGGAGAGAAAATCTCAATTTTGAATATATTGTATTTTGAAAATCCAAGTATTAATTGTTACGTTGAAATTCAAAGTTTACCAAATACATGGTAGAAAAATAAAGATATTAAAATCTAAAATAAGATTAATTAATTATTATTAGATAATAATATTAGAAATAATGATTAATTAATTTTACAATAAATATCTCTCAATTAAATATAATTAATTTCCTCTATCCCGACAAAACCTCAGACGGGAGCATCATTTCCCACTCTATCTCCTTTTCCTCAGGCACCGCCTTCTCGCGATCAATTGTGTATACACACACATATCTTATCTTTATTGTATCGGAGATATTATATGATCTAATAAAAAAGAAAACATCAAATAAAAGAAAACTATATATATATATATATATATATATATATATATATATATATATATATATATATATATATATATATATATATGTAAAATTAAAAAATCACTTGATTATATTTAATGAATTGTTGGTATTTCCTGCGCAATAAAGAATCACTTGTTTTTCCTTCTTTCTCTTCATTAAATTTGAAGATAATTTTTATATCGGTGCATAGATCTCAAAAAGTTATGTGGAATCAAAAAGAATCGCTTGATTCGTAGACTCCCGAGTCAAGTTACGGCCTTCCAAGTTTTAACTTTTATCGATTTAGCCGACTAAATGAGTTCAAATATATATCTATAAACCTTGTGTCTTACAACTAATTGGTACACAGTGTCATCCCATTTGGATAAGTCTCCTCGTCTTATTGGGCCAAGTATACATCCCATTAGGCACCCTGATCAGATGCAATTGGTCAACAATCCCATTACTGATACAACGTGTTGGAATTTACCTGTTTCTATTAGCCAACAAAGAAGGTCAACGTAAACAAAAATCCTATTGGGTAATGAAATCTCCAAGCACGTATATTCATTTTTTATACGGGGGTTCCAACGAAATTGTTCTATTCCCTATGCAGCATTGTTGTTTTCCAACGGTTTCTATTGAGATAATGGACCTAATTGGATGATCTATTCGGTCACCGTCATTAATATTTGATGGACTAGCTCGAATATTGGGAAGAAGCAACGAATAATGGACTATGATATCGGAGGCACGTAATCAATATTTTCTTTCTAACAATCCCTCAGTTCAACCGTCTTCCCTCCCTCCATTTTTTCGAATTCAAATTTCAAATCTAAATATTCCAATATAAAATCACCTAAAACATCAGCAAAAAATTCCCGTCAAACCAGTCACCATTACTCTAGCTCAAGCTCGCCCGTCGCCTTTCGTCCAACTCTCGGATCTTCTTGCTGTCGTCTTCCTCTTCTACAACTAGTCCTTTCTCTCTCTCTTTTTCCATCTCCCTTCTTCCCCTTCTTGCGGTCTGATTTTCTCTTCTTCCCGTCGCCCGCCTCAAGCCTCCTCCAAATATCGGTTTTTGTCCTTTCTGCAGTGAGAGTATCAGTTTTTGGCACCGGTTCTCTGATCTGTGTCTTTGCACATCACATAGTCACCTTCAAGTTTGCACGTTTTGATTCTTAATCCCTTTTTCCATCTATGGAGCTTGATGCTGCGGACACATGTATGGCATTTTTCCTTCATCGCTTTTCATTCAATGTATTTAGTGATCTGTTCACGAGAATCTCTATGGCAGAGATAATTATTTTTTTGCATTTTTTACCTGTGTAAATGTTTGATAGTGTTCATGATGGTGCGTTGTAGATCCCTTGAAGATGATGATAACACCTTATCACAGCTCATAACCCCGCCGGACTCTTAACACCAAGAGGAAGACGCTGACTGGTGACATTCAGACCCACTGTAAAGAACTTGAACTTTATGATGATCCTTTCCAAGCGTTCAAGAATCTAATTTATTGAAAGCTTCTTTATGATATATGCTTCCATCATTTTTCGCCATCTGAACGAGTCGAAGGTCGGACCATTTGAGCGAAGTCGTGCCACAACCCGTTGAAGCCCTCGATTGCCCTCCTTCACCGTCTGTGTCCTCATGGAGGATCCCAAACAGAGCGTCCAAATCGAGTTGATTCGGACGGAAGATCCCAAGAAATTGGTTCAGATACAACCTTCTTCAATCAGCAAAACTGATTATTTCAATTCGGGGCCTGTTTTGTAAGTTTCTGCACATGGGATCATTTTCTGTAATTTTCTCTTATTTTGTTCTGTTCTAAAAGTGACAGCGTATATTACATCAAAAGCCCCTTTTTTTTGACACAATTCCCATATGCCCTCCATTATATTGAGTACATATGATGCAATATGAATTATCTTATTTTGAAACAACAGGGGCCTTTGTAAGTTTTATCTCTTCCTTTCAGAAATTATTGTCTATGGTAAATGTTTTTTTATTAGATTTTATACTCTTAATAAACCTCTGCTTTTTCTATAAATGTCAAGGATTATAGGAATTTTTTTTCCATGTCAAATTTTGCATACTAGATTCTCTCTTTTGCTTTTTTTATTTTAATTTTCCAGTTCTGCAATGATTTCACTCATGACAGCTTCGTTATTGTAGGAACTTTTTCTTTTTTTGTTCTTCATTTTAGTATGTGTGTTCAAGATCAAATATAGTATGATGAAAACAGTGCAGTTTACAAAGCTGCATGCGTGAGTTTGTCAATAAGATTCCATGATGGAAACAGTGCAGTCCAAACCAACTGCTTTTTCCAGCATATTGTTTACTTCATCGCCATCACACATAATGCTATAAAAGCTTTAGCAGGTGGTGCATCCAATGTTTTTTGGAAATTGTTTTGATGAAAAACCGTGAGTTCGTGACGTCAAAAATTTATGCCATATCAGTTGATGAATAGGTTGGTTTGGTGGAAAGCCACAACTTAAATCCACCTCCTAATTCCTATATACTTTCTGTAATACGTTTTTACTACTTTTATAGAAGGACGTTTGGCTTGTACCAAAGGAAAAAAATCAATTTTATTAGGCGTTAAATGGGTTACCTAAATGCTCCAGCATTGTTGCTTGTGTTTTTGTAAACGTATTCAATGCTTAATATAGAATCACCGTTAACCCGTGTAGTTCAAAAATGTATTCATAATTAACCATGCACGTGTCATGTTCGTTTGAAACTTGTGCATGCACCTTTTATAATTCCTCATTCCAAAAATTGAGAGAGAGAATAAATTAAACAATTAAATATTATTTGTGTTAATTGATTAATAATTGCGGATAAGAGGGTTTTGGTTGGGTTTGTTTTATGGGAAAACAAAAAAGGGGAGGGGGGATCCCTCCTCTAGCATTTTGGTTTGAGGG
This sequence comes from Acacia pycnantha, assembly GCA_025563575.1. NCBI lineage: Eukaryota > Viridiplantae > Streptophyta > Magnoliopsida > Fabales > Fabaceae > Acacia > Acacia pycnantha. The sequence continues at coordinate 598,810 of JAMWYP010000144.1, forward strand.
GAGGGGATAACAGGGTGGGGGATGGAAGACTTAGGAAAATTTAATTATTAGTCTTTAAATTTAAACCCCTTGCCTCAAACTAAATACAACCTTAAGGTTTTAAGGGATTAAGAAAATGTCAAAAAAACCTACAGAAAACTCTAATGTCAAAAAAGTTTAAAAGAATTGTTAAAACCCACAGATAGAGTTATTAATCACCTACTGAAGACGTTGTCAATGAGTCTTTTTTTACATCAGAATTTTCTATAGGATTTTTTTGATATTTTCTTGATGGTGCCTTAAAGGGATTTTTTTTTTTTTAAAAAAACATGGATGACGGTACGCTCTCCCTTATTGCCCACTTGCAATTCTTTTAAAGTACTCTGTATATTATATTACAACTCACATCTTTTTATGTATATGTAGTAATATATAAATAAATGTTATGAATATATTAATTATATGAATATCCATTGACTATTAATCTTCCATGTAAATCGACTTATGTTTTGAATATATAAAAAGGTTCAACTGATATGACTCAATTTTTTGACTGAGTTAAAGCATATTTTGCCTAGATCATAAGTCTTATATTGTTTTCAATGATTAATCATCATCAACATACATATAGGGAACTAAAAATGAGAAGAGCTGAGAGAGAATGAGTAAGAGAGAGAGAGACTATGACAATATAGATAGAACTGTATGAGAGAATTATTGTTGTGATACAACAGATATAATGAGAAAGACTCTCTATTTTCTTCTCCAATCTCTTAGTCTTTTATCTTATATTTTCTTTAGTTTTATAACAATAAATATATTTTCAGTTAGCATAAGGACGACGATGAATATTGGGAAGAAGCAACGAATAACAACTTGAAGTTTACAAATCAAGTTGCGTTTGATTCGTTCCTCCTACCAGTAATTCAATCAATTATTAAAATGTTGTCTTAATCATCCTTTATATACTATTACAAATCATAATCGCCATTATATAATAACAACTTCCAATATACACCATCAATATTTACATAATGTTAACATAAATGATAGGCAGAGGAAAAGCATGGGAAGTGAAAGATTCTTGAGATGCAAAGGGGTATATTGGAAGTTGTGATTTGCAAAATTAAATAAAGTAATTATTGATTAATAAATGAAAAATTCCATTTTTCAGTAAAAATTAAAAATACCTCCTATTTCAATATTTGCTTCCAATCAGATTTTTTATTTTATTAATATTTGCAAATCGAAATTTGAAATCTACCAATCAAAATGAGAGAAGTGATGGGTGATAATTGGTAAATATCGTTTTAGAATACACTTTGAATTTTCAATTAAAAATTTAAGAAAATATCTTGCATTATTATGAAGATACACTATTTAAAATTATCAATCAAATCAGATATTCTCTGCGAGAAAAATATAACACGACAATATAGAGATTATATATATATATATATATATATATATATATATATTTATTTATTTATTTATTTATTTATTTATTTATTTATTTATTTGATCGGTTAGTGTTTGAATTTGAAATTCCCTCCTTTCCATAAGTTAGTCTTGCTTATCTCATAAGATTATGTAACATGGATCATGTAAATGATGTAACGAAATGGTGAAATAATAACATTGTAGCATTTGTTATTCATTTTATCCCATATACTGTTTTAACATATCCATGCATCGCATGGGTCAAAAGTCTTTAAATGCCCATAAGGAAGCAACAGGTCTATATCAAATTGAACAAATGTTGTTACGGAATGGCAAAAGCCTGCACGACTATCCATCAATACCTAGACCTGAGGAAGACAACATAATTGATACGTCAAGCCAGCTAATTTTGCAAGAGAAGAATTACAATAGAGAGAAGGAGATAGAAGCCTCTGAAAGAATGCAGAGATTAATGACTGATGAGCAGAAGCAAGTATTTGGAGGTACAGGTGAAACGTTTATATGGAATGCATTGACAGCTTCCACATGTGGAAACTGTGGAATCATCCTTAATGTAGTATCCAGTGGGATAGCAACAACTCTACTACCATTAGGTAGAACTTCACTTTCAAGGTTCTGTATTTCTATTGATGTTAATGAAGATTCTATATGTTTAATTACTCATAATTCACCAACTGCAAACTTAATCCAAAGCTACTAATCTCATTATTTAGGATGAAGCACCAATGATTAATAGACATTATATTGAGGCTTTTGATCGAACATTGAGGATTTAATGAAATGCAATTTGATATTTGGGGGAAAATGTATTGTGATGGGTGGTGATTTCAGGCAAATCCTATTGGTTATACCTAAAAGTGGGCGTGCTGAAATCGTCGATGCAGCAATCAATGCTTCTCATCTTTGGAAATAATGCAGATTACTTCGCCTAACCAAGAATATGAGGCTTGAATCTTCAAGTGGTCCAGTTGAACAAGAAAAAATTAAAACATTTTCCGAATGGTTGCTACAAGTTAGAGATGGAGACATTAGATTACCGCATGATGGTATTGTAGACATTTCAATACCCTCCGAGCTGTTTCTATATGATGATTGTGATCCAATTAGGTCTTTCGTTCAATCTACCTATCCAAATTTAGTAGAACATGTTGTTGACATAGATTACCTCAATAACAGGACCATTCTAACTCCTTTAACTGAAAATGTTGACACATTGAATGAATACATTTGTTCTTTGTTGCCAAGTGATCCGATGGAGTATTTCAGTTCGGACTCTATAAGTTGTACAAATCAGGCAAACAAAAGTTTAGAGGATTTGTACGACACAGAATATCTAAATGCAATTAAATGCTCAGGGATTCCTCATCATATTCGTTTTGAAAGTAGGTGTATCAGTTATGTTAATAAGAAATAGTGATCGAGCAGCTGGCTTGTGCAATGGTACAAGGCTACAAGTAACACAACTTGGCAAGAATGTGATTAGGGCAAAGGCATTAAATGGCATAAGTGCTGGTGAAGATATTTTGATACACAGAATGGATATGAACCCATCTGAATCTAAACTGCCTTTCAATATAACAAGGAGACAATTTACAATCATAATATCATTTGCAATGATAATAAACAATATCCAAGGTCAATCAATGTCACATGTTGGACTCTACCTTCCAAGTCCAGTTTTTTCGTATGGACAATTATCACTAGTTATTTTGAAATAAATGTTAGGGGATAAATTTACACATAAACTTTTTGAGAAAGTGCACCTAGCACTATAAATTTTTCTTAACTACATAGTACCAATAAACATTTTAAAAATGTGGCGTAAATATCATCTTCGTTTTCTACACTAAACATCCATAACTTTTAATTCTTGTTGGTACCAAGTGTGCCCAAGTATCAACCTTTAGAAATTTATGTGCTAGGTGGTCAACCCCCTCCCACCCTTCCCCCCTCTCATCCCAAATTCCCAATATTGGAGAAAGATATATTTTTCTCCAAAATCTCATTTTTTGAAGAAAAAATTGTAGGAAAATAACATGTGGTCCCCCAATTATGTCTCCATCGTACATTTTGTTTTTTCAGCCAGGGAAAGAAAGTTCTTTTTTCTATTCTCTCTGCCCCCACTTTCCTCCGGTAGGTTTGGATCATCAATCTTCATATCTAAAGTTAAAGTAAAGAACTCTCTTTAATACTAATTATGGGATAATATTTGAGAGTTGATTTTGATCTTAATTGTAAGATAAAATTCTAATTTTTGTCAATTTCTTTCTAAAATGCTCGTATTGATACTTTCTCAATAATAATTAAATACAATGATAATTTAATAATACAATTATATATTCAATAAAGTAAGTAATGTTTGCAATTCATTAATGTCACATACACCTCAATTCTATTTTTTAATAAAATAAGTTTGAGCAATTTTTGTCATAACACGTTTATATTCTATCAAGTGAAAGATTTTACTTTCTTTTTATTTTATTTTTATATGTCCATAAATATGGGAAAGAGAGGGTCCAGGACATTATTTTAATTATTGTGGAGTAATATAAATGTCCGAGAGAATTTAAGAGGAAGTGGGAAGCCAGGGATAGATAGAAAACTTAGGGTGTGAATGGTAACCATTCTGTTCTCCAACACTATTTCTAAGATGAAACAGTTTTTTTCTGATTTTATGCCGTAGAAGAGTTTTGAGAATCAGAATTACGTTTGTTAACTCATTTTATTTTTACTCCGAGAATTTTAGAATTACGTTTGTTAACACATTTTTTTTACTCCGAGAATCAGAAATATGTCGTCTGATTCTATTGCCCCCTTCCCCAATTCATCATCTTCGACCCAACTGAAAACCAGAACCAAGGAAATTAAAATCGAACAACTGTGAAAACCAAGCTGAAAACCAGAATCAAGGAAATTGAAAACCATATCCAAGGAAATTGAAATCGAAGGAAAAATATCAGGACCACATTATCGTAGACGACACCAGGACCATAACCCCTCCGCACCAATTCTTCCAAAGCAACATATCCGCAACTGAGAGAATTAATAGATACAAAATTTATCAATCTCAATTTGCAGAAAAAGAAAACAATAAATATGAGGACGGCCAATAACAAGACACGACGTTGGAGGAACGCAAGATCATTTCCTAAGTATTTAGACTCAGAAATTAATTATGTACTGAGCTTTGCGGTCAGATGGCTAAGAAAGAGGAAGATCGAGAGAGAAAACCTAGGCCACCACCGAGAGCCTGATGAACGGATTTCCGACGAGAAGGTCCAGATTCTCCCATGGCGATTAGGGCTTGAGCGAGAGAAAGGGGGAAGGAAAAAAATGCGAGCGATTTATTTAATTTTCAGTTCTTTTTTAAGGTGGTTAAATTTATCACATCCACTAGAGGGTTCATCGCCATCGCTACTAGTGGAGGACTGTCACCTCCGTTGCTAGTGGAAGGCCACCGTTGTCGTCGCTGAGGAGGCCCATCGTTGCTGGTGGAGGAAGAGAAGAAGGGTAAGGTTGGAAGTAAAGACTCGTGGATGATGGATCAAGAGGCACAAGACATGGAAAAATGATTTTGATTTTGTGCCTTGGAATAGAGAAGTAGATATTTTTAACTTCTTTTTTTATTCCCCAGCACAAAAAATAAACCGATTCATCTTGGAAACAAAAAAAAAAAACGAATTCACCAAACACAATTCCTATCCATTTTTATTCCGAGGAACATAATTTTTTTTTTTTAAAAAAAAATTAATTATGGGAACGTTACTATGCACACCCTTAGTCAGCGAGAAAGAGTCATCGGAGGCAAAATATTATATACATGCGATGTTTTGTTAAGTGAGGACGCACGTCGAAACCAGTAGTTGGTTTGCCTTGTGGAGTTTTAAATAAGGGCATTTAAAAAAAAAATAAGTATAATTAATTAATTTAACTACTATCTTTAATGTCTCTAAAATTTGATAAATATATTCTATAATTAAGACCGGACGACGTAAGTAAATGCTTTTAAAAAATATGAGTATACATATGTATGAGCTATGCTTTATTAGACACAAAGCAAAGAATTTTTTTCGCCTTTGGCTAAAGGGGAGTTTTCTTCTCTTTGTAATGTTTAGATGGTTGATCTATCTTTTATGATGTTGCCGTTAGTTGGATCTCTTATAGTTCCACTGAATAGAACAAAACAATCTCTTACATATGACTATGAGAGGTGGAAGATTATATCCCTCAAGGCTGGTTTTGCCTCATTTTATTTATTTTTAAAAAAAACTTTTATGTGCCATTGCAAAGCATCCCCACTCAAGTCAGGGTGGAATCATAAATGTAATTAAAAGGGGTGAAAATTATAGAATACAACCTAGATTTTCATGAAAGTACATTCTAGCCCCATAAAAATTTCAATATTTTTATTTTAGTCCCTCCACAAAACTTTTAATAAGAATTAAAGTGAAAATATTGAAAATTTTATAAGGTTGAAATGTAATTTACTAAAACTCTGGATTCGATTCTATAATTTTAAGGGGGCGGGTCCACCCCTAGCCTCCCAAGTCTACCCCTGACCCTAGTTTTTTTAACAGAATTGATTGTTTGTAACTGTAGCAAATTGCTCCTTGCCCGTTGTTCTTGTTCTTGTTTGGGCCGCTACTTCGTTGTTTTAATTCTACACCCATCTAGCCTAGGAAAAAGGGGGGCTGGATGTCGCTAACACCCTGTTTAGATATATATTTTTTTTAAAAATGATTTTTTAAAAACTAAGTAAAATGATAAGGTTAGGGTGCAATCAACACTCTCAAATATTTTTTAAGGTTCATAAGCGTATTAAAGTTGTTATGGACCTAGTCAAGGCCCACTATCCCACTATCACAACCCACTAGCTGTGGGACCCAGCCATGACCAGGGCGGTTTGCACGATCCTGGGACACGCACAACGTGGGAGCCATCTACATATAGAGCGTGAACCTAAGAGATCAAGGAGGATCATCTTGGACAGATTATCTATCTATCATCTTCTACATCTATCTTCTACAACGGTCTACGCTCCGGCTATTCACAGACAGTGATCACGAGCATACTGAGACCCTTTCTGGCTAAACGCCTCATCCATCAATCCTCGAACTACGTGGACTTTGATCCCTCTTCAGGGTACGTAGGCCCTAGGAATCTCTCCTAGGTCAAGTCCCCATCAACATCAACATCCTAGCCCCATCAGGGTTAGGGTTCTGGTTCTACGCCAGAACAAAAGTATTTTGTGGTGCATAAAAAACTCTATAGTATTTTTCAGGTGCATCCATCACTCTATTTTTTTTTTTTATATATATATATGAATCCAACACTCTAAATTATTTTTGGTGCATCCAACACCTTAAAGTATTTTTTGAGGTGTATTCAACACCTTAAATTATCTAAATTGTTAGAGCAAAATTATACAAAAAAACTACTTTAGAGTGCTGGGCGAATCTGAAAAAATACTTTAAGGTTCTGGATGTATTAAAAAATATTTTAAGACACTGAATCCACTTTAAAAACATTTAAATGTGTTGGTTGCACTTTAACTCAATAGGATATACTATAAACTATTAGGTTCCTTTTATTTAGAAAAATACCGGTTTAAGAACGAATGCCCAATAGGAAGCTAAGAAATCATAAAACAAAAATAGCTATAGGTTGTGGGTTCAAATCTTACTGATGAGAGGATCTTATTGGTGGGCGATATGTGAGTACCTATATAAACGTTGTTTAAGTTTGGAGCTATACCCTCACTCTAGTGAACCTCAAAACCCATCTCACATAAACCTTTTTGTGCCAAAAAAGAAAGAAAGAAAAAGAAAACACAGCAAACATACTAAAATGATTGGAAAAATAACATACTAGAATTTTTTATTTTTTTGATAAAAAGGGTGACTAAAAGCCTATATTACACATAAAGAGATTACACGAAAGAGGAATTAACTCCCAAAAGCTTAGGATCTACCCAATTCCTTAAGTTGAAAGGGCACTCAACCAAAATATCAGAAGAGGAAATGTCTAATTTGGCTAAAACATCAGCAATACAGTTAAAATCTCTTAGGATAACTCTCATATCAACCTGTCAATCTAAAGCCAACAAATCTCTAGCTTTTAAAACCAGGTTGTTACAAGAGTTACAAGCATAATCAAGTGTCAAATTAATAATATTATCCGCATTAGACTCTAAATATTAGAATTAAAAAAGGAAGAGCTTGGAATGACCCTAGTCAGACCATGGTCCTGCATAGAACCGGGAAATTGGGCTAAGCCCGTCGGGCCGGCCCGTTTAAGCCTTGGCCTTGCAGGGCTCAGGCTTGAAAAATATGTCAGAAATTTGAAATTGGCCCTGCGGGGTCGGCCCTATAGGGCCTCGGGCTTAATCAGGCCGGCCCTGCAAGGCTTCGGGCCGGCCGTTGGGCCCGTTTAACTATAACTTTTTTTTTTTGAAAAAGAAATTAATTACTTAGACTTTCACTTCATGAATGTGTTTATTTGTAATTACTTAGATTATTTTAGTTTAAACTATAACCATTTTTATTATGTTTATTATTATTCTGTATTAAAATACATAATTAGTTATTATAAATTTTAAAGAAGTGATGTTTTCATATTAAATAAACACATATTTTGGTATTACAATATTATATAAGTAATAAATTATAAATATATTTTGTGTAAAATAAGTATACTTATTTTTACCTGTCAGTAAAATCATGCATGAACCGAAGGAATCTGTAGACACACATAAAATTACGAGAGGGAAAAACATTTTGTCGTAGGCATACATAAAGCAATTCATTTGTTTAATATTTTTTGAAAAAACATATTATTTGTGTTTATTTGTTTTTTATTACGAATTAATGAAATTGTTTATTTGTTGAATGATTTATATTGTTTAGATATTAATGTTGATAACATTTATTTGATAGATTAGAACTTTAATGGATGCAATTTACTAATTATATTTTTTTGAAAAAAATCGAAGGAAAAATAGTTACAATTTGAAATAATAATTTTCAGACCCGGTAGGGCCGGCCCTGGCCCTGGTACTATCGGGCTGGGCTTTGAAAAACAGATGTTTTCCTTACCTCAGGCCCTGACCCTATCGGGCCAGCCCTGATTCCCAGCTCTAGTCCTGCAAGATAATAGGTTAATATGAACAGAGAGTGAAGCGAGCACATCCAAAGTAAGCATTGAGGCTACTTTTACAAACCACCTCAAAAGACCATATTCGCCTAGATAAATGATTAAGCAAAACAAATAAAATATTTCTTCCAATTCTAAATATAAGATATAATTGATTATTTTTAAGAAATTAATGAATCTAATTAAATTAATTTAAAGTGTTTTTATTTTTTGAGTAAATACCATTTTTGGTCACTGGAAAAACACATTTGACCCTTTTTCGTCCCTGAGTAAAAGAAATGTCATTTTGGTCCTTTTTAGGGACTAAAAAGGACCATTTTGGGAATTTCTGAGGGATTAAAATGTGCAAAAAAAATGATCAAAAGGACTAAAAGGGACCTTATTTTTCCATTTTAGGGACTAAAAGTGACTTATTTTTTTTCAGGGACCAAAAAGGGCATCCGTGTTTTTTCCAGGGACTAAAAAGGGTATTTACTCTTATTTTTTTCTCCGAATTAAATAGTTTGAGTAATAAAATGATATATAATATAAGGATACACAACATATGATAAGATTAAATACTCTTTGTGGTACTAAATATAAGACCATTTTCTAGCGGTTTTCTCTTTTTTCCTTAGCTTTTTATCGATTATTTTTCTTTTAGATCCACCTTCATGGCCTTTTGCCCTTAAATTTTATCTTTTATTTAATAATTTTACTTAAGACAGAGTCGGTTTTTTTAAAGAGAATAAGAAAGTAAAATAAGTTACTTAATCATATTATATACATTAGCGTTTTCCCATTGTCCCTCATCGGCTTTAAATCTGAACCATAGATTTGATATAACTGCCTACACCAACAACCTCATCAAGTCAAATCAACGGTTGGGATTAGATAATAAGAGATGAGGAGAAAGTTAGCTAATGAGAGAATCCTCTTCCATCATTATATTATGTATTCTTAGATTATATATCAGTTTATTAGTCAAACTAATTAATTAGGAGAAAAAAAAAGTATTCTAAGGTAATTTAATTAGCTTCATTATTCTCTTTAAAAAAATCAACTTTATCTTATATTTATGATAGAGGAAATAACTTATTTAACTTTTTTAATATCTCTGAAAAAAATCAACTATATCTAGTGTTGTGAAAACACTATTCAGAAACGTAGAAACATCTGTTTCTACGTTTTTTGGCCGGAAATCGTGGTGAGACGGGTGTAGGAACGAATTTTGAGTTGACACGGTTGAAACGCTGTGTCAACTCAGTAAAATCGGCGAGTTTACCATGTCGGACGCTGGCTGTTGCTTCATCGTCGACTGCTGTCGGATCTCGCGGCTGTGGTGGAGGGTGAAGGAAGGAAGTCGCTGGCGGTGATGGTAGTGAAGGTGAAGACCGCCGGCGACTTCGAGGAGGTGGAGGTTGATGATGAAAGATGAAGGTCAACTGGTCGAGCTCCAAGGTCTGTCTCGCGGCGCTGGTTCTCAATATATCAGATCTCCCTTCATCCTCTTGCGTTCCAGACCTAATTGGTTACTGGTCAAAATGCAAGTTTTGACCAGGGACCTAACGGCAAATATTGAAAGTTCTGAAGAAGGGACTTAAGTGCGAGTATTCAAAATATTTGTGGGGCAGAACTGAGATTTTAATATATATTATGATAACTGAGTTTCAACTTAATTATTTCCTTAAGTGTTTGGACTTAAATTTGTGATGATTTTAATGTATTGGTATGTTTTGGTTTTATATATGTTGGATTTTATTATTTTTGTAGTTCGTAGTAAACTCTTACGTTTCATTTACGTTTTACGATTTTACGTTTTTGCTTACCCTTACCATTTTTACGTAGACTTTACGTTTTAATAACATTGACTATATCTTTTATATATATAAGATTGGAGGGAGTAAAAAATTTCCTGTAAAATATCTAAATATCTCTTTCCATCCCAAATTTTCCCCGTGGGCCCCAAAATTTTAGGGTTGAAAAAGAAGTTGCCTAAAGTTTTGCTTTTGCGTTTCTCGCTCTTCATTAAAAGACGCAGGCGGTAGCGTAAGAATCGACGTGGATGTCCTCGAGATTGTGTCATTGTGATGTTGACCACTTACCCCCTTTTGTTTTTTCTTTTCTAACAGAAAATGTCGAAAATACACTGCACATATTGAAAACCTATATAAAATTACATTTTGCGGAATGAAATTTAAGAAATTTTTGGATTTGATTGATGAGTGAATTAGCACTGTGGTTAAATTCTCTCAATAAATATTCTAGCTTTTTTTTGGATGGGGAGTTAGTTAAGCTTGTGTGTTACATTTAGTGTTTTTTCAAACACTAAAGCTATGCATGATTTTAGGGTAGGAGAGGGAAGGGAAAATGGAGGGAAAAATTTAAAAGGAAGGAAAATTTTTATAGGTCTCACTACAAATAACTTTTCCCTCCCTTCCCCCACCCCAAACCAAACAAAGCCTAAATGTAAGTATAGTTTTGTAATAGAGATGTGAAGCTTAATTCATCATGACGTCCTAAAAAAAAATCATGACGTCCTAGTCTATCACCAACTTTATTGAGGTGTAAATAATTTTCCACCATCATCTATCCAATTTATCTTAATTTTTATCTTGAGAAGAGTTTGTACTTTGTACATTCAACTCAGCACTAAATTTAAGTATTTAATCTATGAGAAACTCAAAATAACTTTTAACCCTATAGTTTGATATAAGCTACCTAAATACTCTCAAATTCTAAAGAATCATGATTTAAACATAAAACTGTGATTGGGGGGATTGAAAATCATGATTTTCTATAAATTATTATTATTTACCTTTTTAGAAGCTATTCGAAAGGGTGTTCTGAGATTAATTTTAGAGAATAGCTTTGGAAGAATTGGTAAAAAAAGTGATTTCAGAAAATAGATTTTAAAAAATAGCTTCTGAAAAATAGGAAGAAAAAAAAAACTTATGAGATGAAGACCATGATTTTTCACCTCATACCATGATACATTTTTTTAGAAAAATAGGTGTTTGATTGGCTTACAATAAAACCGTAGTTTTAGTGAAAAAAGAAAACGATTATGAGAAAAATAAGAGTGTTTGAATTGTTTTTCTGGATACAAAATCATGGCTTTGGGAGTCACCCAAACACACACGTTCTATTATTTAAAATCATTTTTTTTTGGAAGTTATTCTCCAAAATTTTGCTCTAATAAAAATTATAAGAATTTAAATAATAATTTTTTTTTCTCAAATAAATAATAAAAATTATACTCCTATGCAACTGATGTTTTGAATCTGAAATATTTATGGTATATACTTCGGTACCACATGCGAGTACTGCAGAGTGCAGCCTGAAATGTTTTCATACTTTAAAATCGGGAGACTATTATCCACCCATCCACAAGAAGAGCGGATATCTGTAACTAAGTTTAAGAAACTGTGAAGTGACGAGGGAGATATGGCGGCGAAAGAGTCATCGGAATCCCGTGACCAAGCGCGGCTAGCCATCCTGGAACTGGCCAACATGATCAGTGTCCCCATGTCCCTCAACGCTATCGTCCGCCTCAATGTTCCCGACGCCATCTGGCAGTCCGGCTCCAACACTCCCCTCTCCGCCTCTGATATCCTCTCGCGTGTCCTACCCTCCGGCGGCGATGCCGAAAACCTCCAACGCATCCTTCGTATGCTAACCAGTTATGGCGTATTCGCCGAGCACATCGACTCCGGCGGCGAGAGAAAATACTCCCTAACCGACATCGGCAAAACCCTCGTCACCGATGACGAAGGCTTATCTTACGCGGCCTACGTGCTCCAGCACCACCAGGCCAGTAATTTTGAAATCCGTTACATTAATTGCTGTATTGAATTTGTTCTGCATCTCAATTTTTTGCATAAATGGATAACGAATCGATAAACAGGACGCGCTGATGCAAGCGTGGCCGTTGGTACACGAGGCGGTGAAAGACTCGACGGAGGAGCCGTTCGTGAAGGCGAACGGAGAGGCGGCGTACGATTACTATGTGAAAGAGCCGGAGATGAACGAATTGATGGTGAAGGCGATGTCTGGAGTATCAGTGCCGTTCATGAAGGCGGTGCTGGAGGGCTACGATGGGTTCGAAGGGGTGGAGAAATTGGTAGACGTGGGTGGGAGTGGAGGGGATTGCCTGAGAATGATCTTACAGAATAATCCGAACGTGCGAGAAGGGATTAACTTCGATCTGCCTGAAGTGGTGGAGAAAGCTGCCGTCATTCCAGGTAAGCCACCGTGTGATCGGGGAATGGGGATCCTGTGATTTCACGAACTCATTGTCTGATTGAGCTCTGTTTGGCATGAGGGAAACGGATGGATAGAAAATTTGTAGGAGTTGGATTTAATTTAATTTTTTTTGAAGAAGTTGGGTTCTAAAATTTTAATACGTGTTACTTATATAAGGCACCAACTAGTAAATTTATTTGGTCCTTTTTATAAGACTCTTGTTTGTTCCCAATGAACATTGATTATTTTTTCCATGTCTACCCTTAATTAATAAAGATAATAGATGAGAGTAATAATTAATACTTCCTCCGGTCCTAATTATAAGAGCTAGTTGATTTTTTTGAAAAGATTAAGGAAGCTAATTGTTTTGGTGTAGAACTCAGATTGTTTAGCCCTGAAGGGCTAGGATGTTGGTGTAGATTGAGACTTGACCTAGGAGTGATTCCTAGGGCCTACGTACCCTGAAGAGGGATTAAAGTCCACGTAGTTTGATGATTAGAGGATGAGGCGTTTAGCCAAAGGGGGTGGTCTGTATGCTCTGTGACGGCTGTATGTGATTAGCCAGAGCGTAGACGGTAGAAGATGGAAGATAGGATCCTGCTCCCTTTAGGGTTTTACTCTTATTTATAGAGTGTACCTTAGAGTTAGATCTCCCGCATCGTATGTCCATGAATCTCGGCAACCTCCCCTTTGAATAGGTCTTGCGGTTTAGATCTGTGGGTCGGTTGAGATAATGGGCCTTGACCAGGTCCATAACAGATGCCCCCAAGCTCGGTAGTTCAGGTGTTTGAGCTGCCGAGGTTAATTGTTTGGTTGATTGTGAAATACAGATTTGGCCGAGATATGTTCAGCTTATCCGGGTTGTCTGCGAAGACAAGATCCCTTGCTCGAGTTTGCTTTAATCCCGGTTATTTACAACTGACAACTGTATAACAATTGCCCCTCAGCCGGATAGTCCATGTCTCTGGGCTGTCGGGGTGGATCTGTTGTTGAATCTGAATATCGTATCCGAGTTGCTACCACTCGTTTGATTTTGATAAAGTGTCTATCCGAGTTTCAAAGAACCCCAGAGTTACTTGTATTCTGATTGAATTGCCCCCAGACATGTAGTCCGGGTTAATTTGCTTTAAAACTATGTTGATTTGATCATTAATGAAAGTTTGTTCACTTCCCGATCAATTCGAATATTTATGTAGAGTTTCATCCGTGTCCACGATGAACTGATATAGTGAACTCACATTTGTTTTTGGAGTACTATTGAGTGACCGGGCCAGGGTCATAGACGTGATATGCAGCATCTGCGAAAGTGCGAAAGTGCATCCGGTATTGAACCCGGGAAATAGAGTGTGGTGAGGAGTCAGCACTTAAGCTGCCTCGTATAATTCCGGGCTTGTTGACCGGGTCATCCTAGGATAAAGGGAAGTTGTCACTGCCCGGGTTTGGTTTTTCACCAAAGCGTCGAACATTTTGACTCGATCAGGATCGGCATGATAGTTCCGCTTGATATCTCGGAGTAAGTTAGGAAGCGTCCGGGCTGCGATAGCTCTACGGAGACAACTCCCTCCGACTGAAAAGCCGGGTTTTATTCTTCAGTTCATATTTGAATTACGACCGGTTTCAGTGACCCTGTATTCGCTCTTTCGTTCATGTCTTGTCATTAGAGCAATTTGAGGAGATTGAATCAATGCTCTCGATTGAGAGTTTCTTTATTTATTTGCAATTTGCAATCCGGAGTTTACACGGACTTAACTGTTCTTTAGACGGAGTCCGGGTTGTAACCGTATTAAGTGTGACCGGGGCAAATGTATTTTACACGGAGCCCGGGTTTTAACTGTATTAAGTATAACCGGGGCCCGTCTTCAAAAATTCACGCGGAGCTGGGATGTTAACCAGATTTGGTGTAACCGAGGTCGGAAACACGTGCTGTGTGGACTTGAGGAAATATGCAATGAACAATTACATATAAAGAAACAAGATCTGAAAGAAAAAGGTACCTGACCTCCAATCACCCAAAAAAGAAGAACCCGAATGGTCAGCTCTCTTGTTGGACAAATGTCAAATGAGATGGTACCATCTTAAGCCATAGGGAAAAAAAACATGCAGACTCTGATGTGCAAAATGAGCTGCGAATGACCCCCGTTGAAACTCCTGAAAGCCAAGATGGTGGCATTTTGGGTGCACTTGAAATATCTCAAGGAGACTCGTACATTTACACCAGTTCAACTTTTAGTAATGCTCCTCGCTCATTTGAAAACTTTAACTATTCGGCATTTGTGAAGATTGATCACCGTGATATACGAATCTCCATTGTAACACTTGAGTCTGGCAAAATGAAGATACTTTTCCATGTTTTTTATAGGAATTTTGGGGGAAGAGACTTTGATGAGGTTGCACACTTTTTTCTTATTTTCCATCTCAAGTTACTGATGAAACGGGTTGTAAAATCATTTGAGCTCTCCTACGTGTCGAACTACTCTCTGAGAGTTTGATGTTCCCTCCACAAAACGATCATAAAGAAAACCGATTTTGCACAGTGGAGTTAGAAGGAAGAGTGATGTCGGGACCCACTGCTTCTTGACTAGTTATTTGAGAAATGGCATCAATCAGAATAAATTACTACCACGCTCCTGAGACTCCACGCTCCTCATTCAATGGTAATGCAAAACCATTAATGATGCTGCCCAGAACTTTGCCTGAATCAAAATTTGCAATAAGATTAAGGCCATGGCATACGGTCACTCCTCAACCACATAATACCAGAGTCGACGACGCATATACACGAATTTCTTTCCTGATAGCATACGCGTCGAATCCGAGGGAAAATACTTCTGCAAATTTTGGAAACTAGACCAAGGGCAGATATACTCATCCCAACATACCTCAGTGTCTCTGACCCCCAGCCTCACGGACCTCGGATTGACACAATCTCAAGCATCCCGGACATAACAGGAGGGCGGACCTCGGTATTATCCAATCCAGGGTGGACCTCGGTTAGATCCTAATCTCGGCGTTAGAAGAACCATAGTCATGCTCACCGCCGATGTGGAGTTAGAAACTTACACCGAGATGGCTTCTATTGGTCATGTCGGTGGGAGAGATGCATCCCGTTTTTTATCTCATCACCTCTGGATCTTGGTGATAATTCACAATAATCTCGCCATTAGATCCTGGTGCAACTCGGTCAGCATCTAGGTCAGGATCGTTGCAATCTTGGGCTCCATCTCGGCATTGCATGATTTCAGCTCATGCACCTCGGATTTCAAACAAGACATTCTCAGTATCCCGGCCTCCATTAAAAACGACTTCAATTAACCAAGTCAGGACTTCAACTACCATCCTGGGTATCAAATGTTGATCTCGGATCTCAAGCCAGGTGACTTCAAGGAATCAAGCTTGATGCTCAGAGAACAGTGGAGTCGGCAAGATCAAAGAAAGATTGACGAATGGTATTTGACTTCAACTAATGCTTGTGGGTTTATATGTTGATATAAGTTCGGCACCTGATGTTGATATAGTAATCCGGGGATCATCGCGAGGTTCCAGGACCTGTGGCATTGGATCCTAAAAACTTGCAACCCGGATAACAGCACATTCCACATGCATAGAGTATCCTTTCGTTCTGGATGACGTCAATGACGTCGGCGTTTTCAGAGGGTGGATCAAATTTGCAGTTGACCATAAGAGAAGGCGAGTGAATGAGGTGCCTCGACATTCAGACAATGGATCTTGCATTGGCCGAACAATAACCGACGTAGTCAGGCTCCATTATCTCATCATTATCTCGGCATTGTCGGGCTTGTTCAAGTGTTGTATTTCAGGAACCTGAGACTTGGACGACGATATTCTTTGGTGCATATGACTCTTCTCAGAATTTCATTATACACATGTTGTGCACAATCCCATACGAAAACATAGTATGAAGCAGAGATACGTTCACCAGACGAGAATAAATCGCTCCTGCTCCATTGTAAGTCATACTCGAATCTGCATCTCGGCATACACCTTTATCCGAAATCCATTTTTCGGCACCTGAGCGCCTGTAACATGGTGCAAGTATCTCGCCATATTTCGGCTTCAATTATCTCGGTTCCAACGTTTTGCAAGCCGGCTCTAGTGTTCATCATCTCACGTGATTTCCGGCGGCAATCCCAGAAGCGAGGTGGTGGAGCTACTAGGATTCATGGCGAAGCAGATAAATTTATTGGCCCTCGAAGACCGAGTCGGCACTAAAGTTGGAACGTACCGATCCTGAATGCGTCCCGAGAATACATATAGAGGCTATTCGCGCAAGCATGCGTGTGTATTCCAAATTTTCGCTATGTTGACATCCCAAACCCTAACAATAAACTCCGTGATGGCTCGTTTTGGCAGTTGGGATTTGGGAAAAATTTGACCATCTTTGGTCATGGGAATCGAAATTTATCGTTCCCCACGGACGGCGCCACTGTTTTGGTGTAGAACTCAGATTGTTTAGCCCTGAAGGGCTAGGATGTTGGTGTAGATTGGGACTTGACCTAGGAGTGATTCCTAGGGCCTACGTACCCTAAAGAGGGATCAAAGTCCACGTAGTTCGATGATTAGAGGATGAGGCGTTTAGCCAAAGGGGGTGGTCTGTATGCTCTGTGACGGCTGTATGTGATTAGCCAGAGCGTAGACGGTAGAAGATGGAAGATAGGATCCCACTCCCTTTAGGGTTTTACTCTTATTTATAGAGTGTACCTTAGAGTTAGATCTCCCGCATCGTGTGTCCATGAATCTCGGCAACCTCCCCTTTGAATAGGTCTTGCGGTTTAGATCTGTGGGTCGGTTGAGATAATGGGCCTTGACCAGGTCCATAACACTAATTAAATTAGCTTAGAGTTTTTTTATTTTTTTTCTTCAAACTAAATAGTTTGACCAATAAACTAATATATAATTCAAGAAAACACAATATATGAAATGATTAAATAAGTTATTTAGCATCCTTAATCTCTAAAAAAAAAGTCAACTAGCTCTTATAATTAGAACCAAAGTTAGATTTTAGGGGAATTAGTAGGGGTAATATTGAAAATTACTTAGATTCTAGAATAATTTCATTGACTTTAACTACTTTTATTGGTTTGTGAGAAAAGTTAGTTGGTGCCTTATAATAAAGATTAGAAGGAATGAGTATAAAATAAGAAGTGAAATAAAAAAAACAAAAAAAAAAAACAAAAACTTTCCATCTGCTTTTCGAATTTTTCTTTTCTTAAAATCCATTAATAAAAAGTTTTCTTCCCCTCCAAATCCCTAACAGACCCTAGTAAGCGTGGGAATCGGTAAGTGCGTGATTTTCTGTTACTATTGGCTGTTATCGGTTGCTAATTCATTGCAGGAGTCACCCACGTGGGAGGTGACATGTTCAAGTCTATCCCCCAAGGGGACGCCATCTTCATGAAGGTGAGTGCTGGGTAACTTTTGGCTTGATAGTGTTTTTAATGCCACAATGGCCTAATCCCCTAGTCCCTATTCTTTTCTTTATAATGTTCCTAATTCCTATTCTCCCCTCATTGCATTTATTGATTTTTACGTAGTTGTGTTATTACCTCAGGTTCTAGATACAAGATATATTAGACTTTTTTTTAGAGATTAAAGAAATTAAAGAAGTTATTTAATAATATCATATGTTGTGTGTAATTGAATTATATATCAATTTATAAATTAAACAAATTAGCTTGGAGAAAAAATGATAAGTATAAATATTTTAAATTAATTTAGCGAGCTTCCTTAATCTTCTCAAAAAAATCAATTAAGCTTTATACTTAGGATTGTAGGTAGTATTTAATTTTATGTCTTCATTACCATGGGCGAACCCAGGTTATGTATAAGGGGGGCAAGTGCCCCTCCTTAAATTTGAGATGTTTATATATATTGTTCTGGTGTAGAACACAGATTGTCTAGCCCTGAGGGGCTAGGATGTTGGTGTTGATTGGGACTTGACCTAGGAGCGATTCCTAGGGCCTACGTACCCTGAAGAGGGATCAAAGTCCACGTAGTTCGAGGATCTTGGATGGCTATTAGCCAAAGGGCGTGGGGTGTGTGCTCGTGTGCGGTATATGCAATTGAGAGAGAGCGTAGAGATAGAAGATGTGTACCTTTAGGGTTTAACTCGTATGTATAGAGTGTACACGGTGGTCTTGGGCTCATGGGCCCTCTATTTGTGATAGAGATTTCCCTTGATTCTCTCCTTGATTGTAGGTTGGTTATGATCTTATCTGATCTGTTGGCGATCATGATAGATCCCCTGTTATTGGGCCGCATCGCTAATGGGCCTTATATAAAATCCGTAACAGATGCCCCCCAGCCCGGTAGTTCAAGGTTTTGGACTGCCGGGGTGTATGATGTCGTCCTGGATAAGTCATCCGAGGTGTTGCCCATCTCCTGACGTCTGCGTCAGGCTAGGACTTGTTGAACTCATTTCCCTGGGTACGTGGTAACGTTACAATGTCCGATGAGCCGGGGCGACGTCCTGCGTCTCGTGAAGTGTCATGATGATGAGCGACGGCTTGATAAATACCGTGGTGATTACCAACGGCCAGTGGGGGACCGAGGTAATGAACTCCGACCCTAGGAAGGCCGTGGTGAGAACCAACGTCCTAAGGGTCCGAGGTGATAACCTCCGGCCCTAGGAATGCCGTGGTGAGGACCGACGACGTAAGGGTCCGAGGTGGTAGACAACTGCCGTGGTCAAATGATATTGCCGGGATTGCGTGTGACACTTGGCTTTCGTGGATTGGATTTTGTCCCTCTAGCTTAATTTGCTTTCGTAGCAATTTATCCGGGCTAATTGTCTGGTTTATATTCCCATTTAATAACATGTAAGCAAATCACAACAAATGGGAAATACTTACTGTTTGTGCAAATCGCTCAACGTGCCCATTTCGTTATCCACTCTGTTGCCCCCAGCTTGGTAGTTCAAGTCTTTGAGTTGTCGGGATGTTAACCGAGTTCGGTGTAGCAGGGTCCGCCTTAAAATTCATGCGGAGTCGGGGTTTAAACCAAATATGGTGTAACCGGGGTCCGCATTTTGCTTCCAAACTTTTTGACGTTGCAGAAATAAAATTCGCATTTCAGTCCCTCTGCAAAACCTTTTAGGAGTTTCACTTAGGTCCCTGTATGAAACCTTTTAAGAGTTTTACTTAGGTCCCTGTACGAAACCTTTTAAGAGTTTCACTTAGGTCCCTGTACGAAACCTTTTAAGAGTTTCACTTAGGTCCCTATACGAAACCTTTTGAGATTTTCACTTAGTTCCCTGTACGAAACCTTTTGAGATTTTCGTTTGGGTCCTTTTATGAAACCTTTTGAGATTTTCTTTTAGGTCCCTTTATGAAACCTTTCAAGGTTTGCGCTCAGGTCCCTATGCAAAACCTTTTAAGATTTGCACTTAAGTCCTTTGATGAAACCTTTTGAGATTTTCACTTAGGTCCCTGTATGAAATCTTCGAGATTTTCACTTAGGTTCCTGTACGAAACCTTTTGAGATTTTCGATTAGGTCCCTGTATGAAACCTTCTGAGATTTCACTTAGGTCCCTGTATGAAACCTTTTGAGATTTTCGTTTAGGTCCCTGTATGAAACCTTTTGAGATTTTCACTTAGGTCCCCTGTCACGAAACCTTCCGAGATTTTCGTTTAGGTCCCTTTTAACAGATTCGGTGTAACTGTGGTCCGTCCTCAAAATTCACGCGGAGCCGGGATTTTAACCAGATTTGGTGTAACCGGGTCCGCCCTCAAAATAATTCTACCCACATCATCGAGTTTGAGAAAATAACTCCTTTGATCAAAGTGGCATGGAGAATTCAAATGTTGTGATTACTTAGGATCCAAATAAGACATCTAAATTTATGCCAGAATTGAAAATCTGGGTTCCCAAGGAGGGAGAATGAGTAATTTGGGTTCCCAAGGAGAAAGGATGAGGATCCTGCTCTCAAATCTGGGTTCCCAAGGAGGGAGGATGAGAATCCTGCCTACTATCTTCTCATCATGTGAATTCACGAAGAAACAGAAAAAGAAAACCCATGAGAATAGGGCATCTAAATTTATACCAGAATTGAAAAGTCTGGGTTCCCATGAGAAAGGATGACGATCCTTGAGGAGGGAGGATGAGAATCCTGCCTACTATCTTCTCATCATGTGAATTCATGAAGAAACAGAAAACCCATCAGAATAGGGCATCTAAATTTATACCAGGGTTCCCAGGAGAAAGGATGACGATCCTTGAGGAGGGAGGATGAGAGTCCTGCCAGAATTGAAAAGTCTGGGTTCCCAGGAGAAAGGATGATGATCCTTGAGGATGGAGGATGAGAGTCCAGAAGAATCCTGCCTATCTTCTCATCATGTGAATTCACGAAGAAACAGAAAAAGAAAACCCATGAGAATAGGGCATCTAAATTTATACCAAAGTCTGGGTTCTCAGGAGAGAGGATGACGATCCTTGAGGAGAGAGGATGAGAATCATTCATTCCACATTGCTCAATTTCCCAACTTATCCAATGAGAGGAGAGAGGATGACGATCCTTGAGGAGAGAGGATGAGAATCCTTCATTCCACATTGCTTAATTTCCCAACTTATCCAATGAGAGGAGAGAGGATGACGATCCTTGAGGAGAGAGGATGAGAATCCTTCATTCCATATTGCTCAATTGCCAACTTATCCAATGAGAGGAGAGAGGATGACGATCCTTGAGGAGAGAGGATGAGAATCCTTTATTCCACATTGCTCAATTGCCCACCTTATCCAATGAGAGGAGAGAGGATGACGATCGTTGAGGAGGGAGGATGAGAATCATGCCTACTATCTTCTTATCATGTGAAGACACGAAGAAACAGAAAAAGACTTAAACAATGAATCCCTTCACAGGCTGCTACGGTTCTTGATTTTGTTGCTGCCGATTTTCAAGAACCGCCCGTGTAAAGGCATCTGACTGCTGCTTATGGTATTGACCATCTTTGGTCGTAGGAATCGAAATTTATCGTCCCCACGGTCGGCGCCACTGTTCTGGTGTAGAACACAGATTGTCTAGCCCTGAGGGGCTAGGATGTTGGTGTTGATTGGGACTTGACCTAGGAGCGATTCCTAGGGCCTACGTACCCTGAAGAGGGATCAAAGTCCACGTAGTTCGAGGATACTGGATGGCTGTTAGCCAAAGGGCGTGGGGTGTGTGCAGTATATGCAATTGAGAGAGAGCGTAGAGATAGAAGATGTGTACCTTTAGGATTTAACTCATATGTATAGAGTGTACCTGGTGGTCTTGGGCTCATGGGCCCTCTATTTATGATAGAGATTTCCCTCGATTCTCTCCTTGATTGTAGGTTGGTTATGATCTTATCTGATCTGTTGGCGATCATGATAGATCCCCTGTTATTGGGCCGCATCGCTAATGGGCCTTATATAAAATCCGTAACATATATATATATATATATATATATATTAATATTAATACATATTTAAATGATTGTCCACCTTTAAATTAAATGTTCACCCTTAATACATCAAGACTACACTTCGTAATCAAATAGGGGATGAATGGTTGAATGATTGTTTAGTGCCTTATATTGAAAAAGATGTATTTGATAATATTGATAATAAGACAATTGTGATGAAATTCCAAAAAATAAGGCCCAGAATGATAACATTGTAATTATTTTCATTGTAATATATTTTTGTTATTAAAATATTGAGTGCCCACCCTTCATTATAATTTATGTAACTGCATTTAGCCTTGCTTTTTTAAATGACAGGTTTGTAAAATAATTGTCTCTCTTATCATATCATCATTGTTCACTTAATTTCATGACTATTTTTTTGATATTCTTTTCTTTTCTTGTTTATATTCTTTTATTTTTTTAATGCATTTAACACTTTCTTTAAAAAAAAATTCGGGGGCGCTGTCCCCGAACCCCCAAATCCTCCTGCCAATGGTGCCCCCCTTCAATAAATTTCTGGGTCCGCTCTTGTTCATTACGGAGACCATTTAATTTGGATTGATAGAGTTAAATTGTAATATTAAAAAATATTTTATAAAAGTAAGTGTCTAAACTAAAATCTTATGTAAAGTTAAAATACAAATACTTTTGTCTACGTTTTACTCGTAAGTTACAGTAAGCTTTACTACGGGGAGGGGATTTCTTGGGTGAAAAGGGCCCAAGCAATATAGCACCGAAAACGACACTTAATTGTAAGATTGAGGGTGGTTTTGCCATTGGCAAAGAGCATCTATATGTCCAAAAATATATAATACTATGTATGCATTAGATGTTGTATTAATTATACTAGGTGGTTTTTGTTATTATAGTAGATGTTGACTACTACTATTTTGGGTTAATATAAGTTTTGGTCCTTACAGTTTATCCTAATTTTGATTTTGGTTCCTGAAGTTTCAAAACCACATTTTGACCCTTGAAGTTTAGTCCATTTGTAATGTTAGATTTTATAGTTTGAAAAGGACTTGAGGATAGAGTTAAGGTGTTGAATTTGCATGTGTCACTAATATCATTAAAGTTACTAATGTGAGTTGATAACTTGGTTAGATGACTGGATAAGCTTTGTTGATGATATGGGCATATTGAAAAACAATAACAAAAAAAAGTTTAGACGCAGTTCACCTCCTCCCTCCCAGATTCGGCGTTCACCTCTTCCTCTCTGGTATCCGTTCAGCTCAGAGCATCTCCTATGGTTAACGCCTTGAAGATTCCAGAAAAAGCTTTAGAAAAGATGGATTAATGTAAACCCATCACACCCTTTTGTCTTATTGGCTTCATAATGCATGCTTAGTAACTTGAGGTTCAACTTTTTTCTTCCGGAAAAAAACAAGAAAGGATCGATTCAACTTTTGTCTTATGTCTGATTTTTGCGTCATCCGATCCTTTCTTGTTTTTTTCCAGAAGGAAAAAGTTGAAGCATGCATTATGAAGCCAATAAGACAAAAAAGGGTGGGTTTACATTAATCCGCCTTTCTAAAGCTTTCTCTGGAATCTTCAAGTCATTAACCAGTGGAGATGATTCGAGCTGAACGGATACCAGAGAGGAAGAGGTGAACGCCCAATCTGGGAGGGAGTAGGCGAACCGCATCTGAACTTTTTTTTTTTCTCCTTTTTGTCCCATATCAACAAAGCTTATCCAGTCATCTAGCCAAGTCATCAGCCCATGTCAGCAACTTCAATGATGTTAGTGACATATATGTAAATTTAACAACGTTAACTCAATTCTCAAATCCTTTTCAAACTATAAGGAACAGCATTACAAACGGATTAAACTTGAAGAGCTGAAATATACACTTTGAAATTTCAGAGACCAAAACCAAAATTAGAGTAAAATGTAAGGACCAAAAGTGGTATTAACCTGTTATTTTTTAGAGATATGAATGCCATTTTATAACTTTTGAAGTTTTCTTTATCTTATACATATATGTGAATGAAAATATTTAGAATTAATATAAAAATAAAAAAGGGGAAAACACTTCTCATGTTGTAGGAGAAGTGTATTTTTATGTTACACATACCACTCTGATCCTATTTATAAGTCCCCTTTGGTCAAAACATTTGGTCCTATTTATAAGTCCTCTTTTAGATAATAAATGAGATTGTGACAATTTTGCCCATATTAATTATACCAATGAAAATAGAGAGAGAAGAAAGAGTTGAAAGATACCCAATGAAAATAGAGAGAGAAGAAAAAGTTGAAAGATATCCATTCATAAATGAGGGTAAAGTTGAAAATTTACCCCACAATCATTGAGCTAACTAACTCTCCTTGGTATGTGTGTTTTGGTCAAAAGGGATTTATAAATAGGACCAGAGTGGTACATGAAATGGTGGGACCCACATATATATATATATATATAATTAGCATTCTATATATGTGTGGGTCCCACTATTTCATGTGTGTAGGAATCTTCTTCTTCTCAGGTAACATGAGAAGTTTAAACCCCAAATAAAAACTAAAGAGAATTTAATCTTTCATTCACTCAACTTTATAAGATGGGAAACTTAAATAAAGATATGTATCGTTTTATTTTATCTCTTTTTCTCTCACACCCCCAAAATAAACCCACACCACAACTTTTATCTTCGAACCTTGATGGCACTTCGAGGAATCCGAGATAACAACGTAAATATATTTTCTGCTACTAGTATATTCACATCCCTGAGATGAAAAATCTTCTTTTGGTATAACAAGCTTAGTGTGGGCCCTAGGCTCGTAGCAGTTCTGTTAACAGAATTCCTGATCAGTTCACTGGGCGGGCGTGAAATGATAAAACAAAATGGTAGTTGAGCATTATTCAATATATTGCTGGGTGGGACTGTAGATCGACCTGAGTTGTCTGCTGATTCCATATTATAATTGGACTCTATATTGGTTGTTGCAGATGTTATTTATATTCAAACTCAAATGTTGCATTTAATTGACAGTGGGTACTGACAACGTGGACGGACGAGGAGTGCAAGAGGATACTGGAGAACTGTTACAAGGCGGTGCCGGAGGGAGGAAAAGTGATAGCCTGTGAGCCAGTGCTGCCGGAGGAATCCGACGACAGCCACAAAACCCGAGCATTGCTAGAGGGTGACATTTTTGTGATGACAATCTACAGAGCCAAAGGTAAGCATCGCACGCAAGATCAGTTCAGGCAACTTGGCCTTTCTGCTGGCTTCCCTCGTTTCCGGGTTCTCCATTTTGACTCCTTCTATGCCCTCCTTGAATTCCAAAAGTGACACACATGTGTGTACCCCTGCTTCCTCCGGACACTTCGTTTACTGTTTTCACCTTGGTTCATCTTTAGGGACCAAGTTATATTAAGCGCATAATATTGTTGGCTAATATTTTGAATGATTTCAAGCCTTCTAAATTTGTATCGTACTAAAATGCCGTATTATCGATCGCATTAGCTAGGAAATGAGAAACATTTCAAATTAAATTAAGACAACAAAATGGTCGCCACGTTATTGAGTTAATTATGACAATTTTTTATGGGACAATTTCAGTCAAAAATTATCATGCATGCGTGATTTCACGAGTTACTGATTTTGCCTCGGGCCTTCGGCTGCAACTGAAATTCAAGTATTATTTCAAGTTAGCTGCAACGGCGCTGGTGCCATTTATCCTCTAGATTCCACGGTCAACTTACGTACTCATGTGACCAAAATATTTTGGCTTCAACTATGTGTATGGTATAAATAAATAAAACTATATGGTATCTCCATTGTTTTCTCTCTCTTTTTTTTGCCATAAATAAATACCTGCATTTTACTTTCTAAGCCCACTATTGTTAATCTTACACCCATAAGTTGTTTTGGTGCATTGACTACGAGTATTGTTTAAATAAATTAAAAAATAAACTTATCTAAAAAGAAATATTATAAGGAAAAATAAATTCAAAAAATCATGTTTGAGCAGCTTTGCTAAAATCATTCTTAGAAAAACTATGCGGATATTCACAAGGTCTTGAAAGATATGAGCAGTTGCGTGTGGAAATCCTGGAGCGCATTTCCTTGTCTATCAAAAGGATGCGCTCCCCCTATTTGGATCGTCCAAATAGGATTTAGATGGTCTAAATTTAATTTTTAAATTTGGTGATTTTTAAATGAAAAATTTATTTTTTGAGAAAATGCTAGTTGAAAGATTATTTTTATTTTAAATTTTCTACCTATTAATATTTTTTTAAAAAAAATAGAAAGTAAAAAAAATTAAATCTAGACAGTCCAGATGTGAAGAACACCCCTAGGCCCTAGGAAACCCATTCTGGGAGTCCTTTGAGCATTGTCAGGTTTTGGGCCTCTAAGAAACTGCTCATAAGCTTAGAGGCCCTTTGAGCATTCATCTTTCAATGAGTTGGACATTTTTGGATGAAGTTCCTTCAACAGAACTACTCATTATCTTCTTAGCATCTCTCTTTTTCTTTTGATTAGATGGACTTAAATTAATTGAAATAGAAGAAGTACTCTCCAAACAATTTTAAATAACGCTCTATTGACTTGTGATAACAAGATAGGTATATAAGAGTCATCTCTTTGCGTTGGACCCGTAGGACGATAGAGTATGATGTTCCTTAGGAAACGAAAGACGCTTTATAAGGATTTGAATACCTCCTTGCATGCTCTAAAACGGACAATATTGAGAGTGAGACGCTTAGATCTTACATCTTTGATCTATTTTCATGATAAATTACCTACTCATACTGTAATATAGGGCTTTCCAATTAAACCAGCTCTTAAAAATCCTCTTCAATGAGAATAATCATATGTAACGAAACTGATGATATCAATCATTATAGGGAAGAAATCATCTTCAAAGATTTAATCGTGATCATAAATAATAAATATTTGTACAAATAAAACTGTGGGAGGTAAATAGATGAAGATTCGCTTGTCGGCCTGGCTAGTTGAGCATGGGCTACTTGATAGATTATTAATTATCTGCAGAAGTTATTGGATATGGTACAATTGAGAGTATGTGAAAAAGAATGTGAATATATATGAAGAGATAAAATAAAGCCTACAATTAATTTAAAGCTTTTGTGTTTCTCCAGCAGAAACACTACACATTAAACACTAATTCTCATTATAAAAAATATTGTGTTTTTCACAGAACTTATCATATTAATTAGTATGGATTAGCCATGTTGAAGCCTATATATCTAGCTATCAGCTAGACGCAGAGAACAAAGGACCGTTTTATGGCAACTGGTTTTAGTATCTGTTACTACATATTAAGAAATAAGAATCATCATCAATCAATATATACTTAATAGTAATAGCAAAAGGAGCCATGCACTGTTGCTTCTCTCACAGTTTACTATTCAATTAAACAGTAGCAGCTCACTTCATAAGCCATTTCACTTCATTGGGCTCCGTGCTGTTTGCTTTTTTTTTTCTTGGTCAGAAAAAAATTATTTATTTATTATTTGAATCATTATGGTTAGAGGGGACGTGCTGCAAGATGAGGGAAAATAAGCCCTAGCTCAGACAAAACATATTGCCATTCGAACTAAAATGCTTCGCCGACATACATTATCCAGAGGCTTCTCTGGATAATAGTAATAGCAAAAGGAGCCATGTACTGTTGCTTCTCTCACAGTTTACTATTCAATTAAACAGTAGCAGCTCACTTCATATCCAGAGGCTTCTCTGGATAATAGTAAATAGCAAAAGGAGCCATGCACTGTTGCTTCTCTCACAGTTTACTATTCAATTAAACAGTAGCAGCTCACTTCATAAGCCATTTCACTTCATTGGGCTCCGTGCTGTTTGCTTTTTTTTTTTTTCTTGGTCAGAAAAAAATTATTTATTTATTATTTGAATCATTATGGTTAGAGGGGACGTGCTGCAAGATGAGGGAAAATAAGCCCTAGCTCAGACAAAACATATTGCCATTCGAACTAAAATGCTTCGCCGACATACATTATCCAGAGGCTTCTCTGCTTTCCTTCTTCCTCTGAGCGAAGCCATAGATGAGGTCATTTGAGCGAGGTCGAAGATCGGGCCATCTGAGGGAAATTCAGCTTATAACCCCGTCTTTACTTTTCTTCCCCCATTTCAAGTTTCTGTTGTTGCTGGGAGTAGCTAATGTAGAAGGGCATCCATTCTTCAGAAACCATTAATCACCTAAAAACACTTCAGTCTTTCCTCCATTCTTTCGAATCTCAGAGGTAAGGCTTGCTTCAATTTTTTTTTTTGTTTTGCTTTTAATCCTTTCATATTCATCTTACTTCAAAGTTAGGCATTTGGCTTTTGCTGTTTGAAGCTTACAACATCGGTAATGTTCCGCCAAATCCGAAGAGAAACAGCCCACCCCAGAAACGTCATCGGAATCAAAATTGGGTTGTAAGAACTCGCCCAGGTACCCATCCGGTTTTGGTCTTTAATTTCTTCTCCTGTTTTTGCATAGCCAGATTCGTATAGGTTTTTAATGGGGTTTTTTTGGGTTTAAACCTTGCTTTGAACAGATAGGTAAATCTAAAACACCACCGCTTCAAGATACTATAGGGGTTTAGATACAATAACTTCTGGAATCCAGATTTGTTCTTTTGACAGAAGTAGCTTTTATAGATCCTAAGATATCATTCCACATTAAACGAAGTAAGGAGTACAAGTTGTAGAATTAAGATATCTATACATTTTCAGAATTAAATCTGTCAAAACATTATTATTTAAGATGAGATAGTTTACTTCTGCAGAGCCTGTGATGAAAAAGTCTTGATGACATTAAATATGATTGGAAATAGAGCTTATTGTTGTAGCAACTTTAAATGCAATACTAAACATGTCCTAATCCAGCTTAAATACCTTAAGACCAAATCAATAAAACCATCCATAGTTTGGCCATCGCCATTTTGCTCTTAATGAAAGATTATATTTCAGAGTGAGATAGCATATAATCAATGAAGACCTTCAAAAACAAAACACTATACCTTGGCCATTGTCATGTGCTCTTAATACAGCAAAAACATATTTGAGGAGTGGCACCAGAGTGAGAGAGTATATAATCAAAGAAAGAGCTCCAAAATGTCCTCTTGATCTTGATCTTCAATTCCTTGAGGAAACGTATTGTAGAAAACGTACAGAGGAGAAGTACCCAAATCTCCATAAACCACACCAAGACTTTGATACGCCAGCCGCAATAGTAATAGTGAAGAAAATTTATGAACAAATCAAAATATCAGCAAGGAATTATAACCAACCCGTATTCCTGTAGCTGACCCAATATTTTTCTTTTGATCAAAGAAAGAGCTCCAAAATGTCCTCTTGATCTTGATCTTCAATTCCTTGAGGAAACGTATTGTAGAAAACGTACAGAGGAGAAGTACCCAAATCTCCATAAACCACACCAAGACTTTGATACGCCAGCCGCAATAGTAATAGTGAAGAAAATTTATGAACAAATCAAAATATCAGCAAGGAATTATAACCAACCCGTATTCCTGTAGCTGACCCAATATTTTTCTTTTGATCAAAGAAAGAGCTCCAAAATGTCCTCTTGATCTTGATCTTCAATTCCTTGAGGAAACGTATTGTAGAAAACGTACAGAGGAGAAGTACCCAAATCTCCATAAACCACACCAAGACTTTGATACGCCAGCCGCAATAGTAATAGTGAAGAAAATTTATGAACAAATCAAAACATCAGCAAGGAATTATAACCAACCCGTATTCCTGTAGCTGACCCAATATTTTTCTTTTGGATGAACACAAGTTAGTGAGAAGATTTAAACTAAAGTTTACTTTTCAATCACTTATTTGACTGCACATGCAGAATTGAAATTCACATTCACAATTCATAACTAATTTCGAAATTACTGATTATATAACATGCAGAGATATGTTGCTGCAGTGTATCTCTTTTAATAAACCTTCTTTTACCTGTATTTCTATGCCATGGGATTAGAGTTTATTATTCTGTTTAAATTGATTTCTTAGGAAATAGTTTTGAATTGAACCCCATTTCTGGTCCTAACCTTTACTAAGGAGTGGGTTTCCTTTTATCCTATTTAGCTATACTATTAGGTTTATCTGTCTGGTATATATGAATTCAAGGAAGCAAGGTCATCAGGACTGAAATAGCGGGAACAATTAGGATGAAGCAGTAGGAGTAAAACACACCGTCCAGTCTGAAAAATTCACAAAAAAAACAACAGGAGTTAGAGGCATAGAACTGGAAAGCATTAAAAACCAAATTATAAGATACAACAGTACATAATCCTTCCATGTTATTTTGGGGAGGGTTAGTCCCTATCTCCCGATAAAAACTACATATATCTTTTATAAACATTAACATTAAAGGGACAAAGACCGTAGAAGACACCTTATCTAAAATAAGCTCCTTCAAAAATTCTTTGAAGCTCAGAAATGATAGCCTGTAGCATGAAAAATTTAAAACCTTAATATGAGATAGGCTTCTTTAGATATACACAATAAAGAGAAGAGCAGCACAAGAAGCAACCTTTGTCATCAGTTTTGTGTCTTCAACAACTGAAATTATGCAGACTAGCACCTGAAAGTATAACAATGACCCCCTATCAAAAATTCAGCAGAAAGTAACTTATAATAGTAAGAAGTTAGAACAGTGACATGATCCCCTTTCCTTGATAAGTTTTTTTTTTTTAAATTCTTAGGCAATCCTAAAGATGCATTCAAACACTGTAGAAATAGCGGGATGGTCTCAAGTAACAGCAGAGGCATAGATTTGAAATGAAAGCAATCATGTACAAAAGTAAGCGAAACTGCAATGAGTCTTCCATGAAAATTAAACCTTCCATGACATGTTTAATTCATATTATCCATCCATGGTAACTGAACGTTAAGGAAGGTCATAACTGGTCATTTCCCTAAATATTGACCATAGGAGGTAGAAACATATTTACAAGTAATTTAATGATGCTATTATATGAGTAAACCCCAAATATACCTTTACAAGATAGCTATGCCTTAGCTACAAAACATAACCACTTAGTCACATTCCTTACCAAGTATCCATTTTTGTGATAAGCTATTTTGTCTATGTGACCTTTCATTCCTTTGATAATCTTCTTCCTTTCCTAAAATGGAATGTCAAAAGAACGAGTGTAAGAATAAAATCTTCAAAATGCATATAGTTTAAATGACTACGCAGGGCAAAGCTAAACAATACCTTGGCACTCCCATGCTTTACACAAAGAATCCCAAGTTTGGCCCCATCCCTTGTACCAATCATTCTAACCAGGAGTGGACTGGAAAGCTGTTCCATTATATCTCTGACAGAGGACTTTTCAGAAATTCACTTTAGATAACAGGAGAGATGTGGCCACAGCCAAAGTTCTTGGTCATGATACAAAGCATGTAGAGTTAATGAGGGAAGGGTAGAGAAGAACCTTATCAGCAATGCTTATATATTCCGTCAATAGTTTGTGTGTTATAGAGTGGTCAACTATTCCTTTCTCTAAAATTGGTTGGATCACTGATGTCATATGTAGCAAAACCGAACCTTCCTGAAGTCCTAACTTGGAAATTACATCTACTAACCTGATATGAAGTTAAAAGTCATGAAATGATTGGGGCATTAGAGAAAGATAAAAACTATTATTGGAAAAAAGAAAAATTAATATCAACTTACTATTTTTAAAATCGTTTGGTAGCTGATTTGGATTTTCCTCTGTTGGTTTTTGTGTCTGTCATATAACCTGTAAAGGAAAGAAATAGTGCAAAATAAATGAGAGTAAGAAGGAAACTATGATATTTTAGTGATTCTCCAATACTGGGGGAGATTTTTTATTTATAGGTTTAGTTTGTCTAAACCGAAAATTCCTTACAATTTTGGACAGAAAATCCTATAAATTTTAATACCCATAGAATGATAGGACTTAAGGAAAACAGTACAAGAGAAGGATTTTAGAGTCAGAATCTGTACTCTAGCCAACAAGACAATTTATTTTTCCCTTAGTAGAATGTTGTTATTAGAGAGTCATCAAGTTGGAGGCAATTTACATAGCAACACCTTTTATATTGGATATTAGACTACAGTTTAAGAGTCTTCAAATGATTAAAGCATTGAATCATGATGTATTAAGTAATTGGTTTTTTTTTTTAAAAATAAAAAATTCAAGTGTTGGGGACAAGAGCCCAAGTGACAATGATCCTTCTATAGTATTTATTATTTATGTTATTTACTAAATGAATTTAAGTTCTTTATTTGAGTTGGTGTAAATTATGAGGAGCATGTTGAGAAACGTTAAATAAGTGATTAAAGTTGCAAGTTTCAACATTTATGTTACATAACTTATAGTAACATCATTTTAGAAGGACAATAACTACATTTTTCTTATACAATAACAGGGTCATGTCATATATGAATGTGTGAGATTTATGTGGTCAACATTTTTCTTATTTAAAAAACTTGTGGATCTTCATAGATGAATATGTGCTGTTTCATTTTAAGCCTTCATTGATCCATTTGATGTTTTTAAGAAGATATTACTATATTAAGTAATCAAATGGCTGAAAAGTAATCAGATAATACATGTAGCAGCTGATTTGCTTTCCCAGGTTTGTCGACAAATTCATAAGTTTTGTGTATTCTTTATTTTTGCATCTCTGTTTTCTTGTCTTTTTCATTGTATTTATCTCTTCTCATTTTCCCCCCTATAAAAACAGTTTATAAAGAGAGATAAGTACGTGATATACAATGTATGACATGTTTGATGTGTGTCTGACTTCTATATACCTTGTGTTTCTAACTTATTCAATCTACAGTTTCTTTTACTTTCAATTCATATGCACAATAAAACTTGTATGCACTTGAGCTTCTAATTGTCAATGTGAAGGATGCAGAGAAGTGGGAGGGTTTTATTGAGACTGCTGGTAGGGCTCTATTGTTTCCCCCTTTTATTGGTTTTCTTCATGGTGTAGAGGTTGGTGATGACTCTTAGTGGCTTGGTTGGTCATTGGCATCTTTTGGAGCTTTAGATTCATTGGCATCTTCATTCCCCCCCCCCCTCCTTCCTTGAGTTCTAAATTGATATGTCATGTATTTTTCTTTAGTCTTTTATGTGGTTTGTGGAGATATTTTTGTTGCCTACATTAGATCTGATATCAATTTGCGTCTTTAACAGTGTGATGAGTGTCCTGTGATAGGTATTTTTTAAGTGTGCGTTAGTATTTACTCTATTTCATAGTCTACTACACTATTGAAACTAATTCATATTTCATACATATAGCGTGTGCTGTATGTTTATGTTCATATTTTTATGAGCAGTAAAGTCAGATTTCTATGTGGTAGATAACTTTGTGGAACCAAGCAATATTGAGGAACGGAGTGCAATTGATGATGCAAATTACGTACTTATTAGTGAGGAATCATAGAGTTGCTAACTTTATGGCTAAGTGCATTCTACCAAACCCAAAATCTTGAGGGGGTTCACACTTATACTGATTGTCATTTCTTATTTCCTGTTTCTAACTTTATTTCTTCAATTTTGATTGCAGAATATGTCACCAGAAGAACAACGGAAAAGTAAGTATCTGGTGTAGTTTTTGTTGTATCTTGCATGAGTTGTCTTTTACATTCTTTTAAACCAAATGGGTTGGGTGAAGATTCTCTGCCTTAGCCTATTTAAGGCAACGCTGTACGGGGAAATAATTATCCTTAAGTGTTGCAAAATACTCTTCGGGGTTCAACATGGGGAATAAGGGTCTTAGTTATGGAAAGGATTTGTCAACAAATTGAATACCCAATCTTGCATGATTTGCAACATCTTCATAGAGTCTCTATATCATCAATCAAATTATTTTGGCTTCTGTCAAGCCTCATGGTGATGGCCAAGTCAATATTTTTAGGGTTCATCTGGTAAATTTATCAAGTAGCCTGCATTAAATGTTTGTACTTACGCATAATTTCATAAGCATATAATGTGCAATATTTATATCTCTCACTTAGTCAATTTTTATGGGGGGTTGTATCTGCCTTCAATTTTTCTCAGTTCTCACTAATCTAAGGTTATCTTTCCAATCATTTGTTGACTTAAGCCATTATTTGTGGTTAAGAGGTGGGGAATCTGGGTAGTTATCATGCACCCAAAAACAAAAATGATGAGTTGCTATAACTTTACCCTCGATTTTTTTAGCTGGCTGCACATTTGGAGACGTTGGGAGGGCTGCATGAGCTACAAATCAAGAAACGGACTCATATAGGTGAAGTTCGATAATTCCCATGAATTTTTTATGTTTGTGTGATAACGAAGGTTAGATCTTTGATCCCAGATCCTACATGTTGCTCTTCGGGGTGGTTTAATCTTTAAAGTAACTTCCATTTATTTGTACTCTTATATTTCATACTGCGCATGGACATAAAGAGTACCTCAATCTAATAGTATTGGTTTAATGCATCTCATCTCCCACCTAAAAGTGAGTCAATGTCATTTCTGACATTTGCTTAGAGTGGGTGAACCTATTTGTTTTTGAAGGAAGCACCTTTATTTGGTCTTCTTACAACCTTTGCCAAAGAGAACTCTTATTCTTCACTGAGAGTAATGTCTTTCTTTCATAAGCTTCGACAATGCTGTGGACAGAATCCGAACGTATCATTTGGGTACTTATTCATATTCCTTTTGCAGTGTTGAACACATTTTTGGTCATGTGTTTCATATTTCAGAACTGAAGGTGCATTTATTTTGATTTGTATGCACCCTGCATTTTTGTTATTTTGTATCTCCATGGTTTTTCTTTTTCTGCTTCCAATCTCATTAACTCAGGAGTGGTAGTTTATGAGAGTTTTTTAAAATGCCTGCATAATTTATATAGGCTGATCAATGATCTTTTATACGATTTTTCAGAAGGAAATTAATTAAAAATGATACAATTTTTTTGCTTCACTTTTGGTTAGTAATTATGTTGTCACATTAATGATATGCTTTCACAATGTTAGAATATAAGTTATTTCATATCGGTCATTGTCTTGCTCTTTTGCCAGTGAAGTTGATGAGACTTTATAGGTATTTTATAGGTTTTTTCACCTACTGCGATATCTGTAGACTTAGTCATTTATCTATGAACTGCATACATACACAGTGGAGTTGTTGAACACTTGGATTATGCATTTAGATATTGTCCTTCTTAAGAGTAGAGGCTGTAGCAGCTTTGGGAACAGAATTTCAGCTTTGGCAATCTTCTGTACTGCATTGGGGGTGGTTGAAGTTGATATGACTAAAAAGCATTTCTACCTGCTCCGTAATTTTTTTAGTTGGAAGTTATATTTTTTTAATCATTTTCTTATCTCATTTCCAGTAATTAACCTGTTTCAGAGCTAGGAACAGTTTTTTGCGATAGTTGCATGGAAACAAAGAAAGGGAAGGAAAATGAATGAACCGGTAGTTTGAGAGGGTTTTGTGTTGGAAAAATTTTATACCTATTTTTCCTTAGTACACACATGGTCTTGCATGACCTTATTTTGAAGGATTATGTATATATACTCCAAGTTTCAAGTTTGAACCATGTTTTTTCTTTATTGTAGAGGTGATCAACTAGTGACTAATGTTATGATTAACTAATTAATTAGCCATAACAATATTACTATAATTCAATTGAATTTTGGTCTACCTTAGTCAAATGAAAAAGAACAATTTTTCTTAGAATTTTTCCTGCTTTTTAGATGATAATTTTTTTATACTAAATTATAGGAATTGGGTGTAAATGTGGGATGGCAGAGATTGTGGAATTATTTAAATTAATTTGATTGTTATATATTAATCGCACATTCCCTAATATTTATCCCCTATTTAAATTAATTTGATTATTAATCGCACATTCCCTAATATTTATCCCCTATTTAAATTAATTTGATTATTATCACCTATAATATTAATCGCACGAGTAAACCTAATTTTTCAAGTTGTCTCATCAAGTTGGAAATTGCAGTCACCTTCCTACCTTTTCAAGTTGTCTCATCAAGTTGCAAATTGTAGTCACCTTCCTAACGTATCTCTACGTCTGTCACTTTTTCTTCGCTAATTGACTATAGCATACTTGGGGGAATTGAGGGAGGCTTTTAAGCTATTTCCAATTCTTATAATAAGCTACAGTAATTCTTCAGTTGTTTTTTTCCCCTTTTCTCAATTTTAATCAATTAAAATATGGGTACGTTGGAGTAAAGTTTTTTCCATAATCAAGATAGCTTTATATACTAAATCCTTAAAATCCGACGGTGTAGGTATTTTTTAATGATATCCCTGAACACAAATTAAATGCCGGTCATTCAGTTGGGCCTCAACAAGATTTTCCTTGATTTAGTTTTAAATGCAACCCCATCTCTATGTAATAGGAAATAGTCGTAGGTTCGATCATCGTGGACTAAGTAACTAGGAAGCGAGGTTTGTCTAGGTTTATAAGGGGTGTTCAAGCTGTAGAACTAAATAAAAAGTTGAGAAACACATGGTTTCATGTGACAACAATTATTGTAAGGGCAAACCAATTTCAATCCAATCAAAGTATGGTGTTAATAATGGGTTTAGTTGCGACCATTTATCATTAATGTTTTGTAGAAGATATAGTTGACCCAAATGTCTTTTCAAATAGGTCCAGGTTGAATTACCTTATTGGTGATAAGTTTGAAATTGCTTCAATTGTCTTCTGTAACAAGCATGTATACGAGATTTTAGAGAAAAATGCTATTGAAATGAATAATTTAAATAACTATTAAAAATATATTATTAAATATGCAAATACAAGAATGATATAATATAGTTTAAATCTAAACCATATTGAAATTAAATATACCAAAATTTATAGTTTATCATATTCAACACATTTTTTTATATAAAATTTATATATATAATTATTTGATATATTGAACAAATTATAAATTTAACATAAATCATAATATGTTTGATTAGCATCCTCCTCAATTTCTTTATATTTACCCATCACCATTAAAACTAATTTGTTTAATAAGAATAAGGAAGAACTAAAGGATGGAAGAAAAATGATGGAGAGGAGATAGATAATTTAATGGGGTACTTAATTGAAATTTTCTCTAACTACAAAAAGAAAGGACATGATAGAAAAAGGTAAATAATGAGTATTACAGTACTTAATGACAATATTTTCTAAAGACTAAAATTAAAAGACAAACGTGCTAGATAGAGAGCTGCAGAGTTATGGGTGACATATGTACTTAATGGCAACTACATATAAGAATGTTTATATACTATCGATCATGGCAAGAATTTTGATGTCATTCTTTTTTCCTTTTGACCTGTAGCTAAAGTTGTTAATGTGATTTATGTGGTGTTTTTGTATAGTAACACAACTTTTATTTTTTATTGGTTGATTTGAAATCCAATTCATTTTTCTAATGTTCCCTTGTATTTTATTCCATTTCTTAATTTGAATGAGGGGAGGGTAACGATTTGTTTTCATGTTATGAAATTGTTGCACCCGCGCGATGCGCGGGGGGAGTTCGTGCTTGTTGAAGTAACATGAGAACGGAAAAAGAAAATTAAGTACATTATCAAACAGAATTCCTAATATTAAATTTAAAGAAAAACAAAATAACATAAAGATAAAAAACAAAGGTTTTAGAAACAATACCCATGGTATGATGATTGTGACTTTCGTCGCCGATTCAGTTTATAGACAAAGGTCTTTGCTATTGGTCCAAGTTAGGATGCTAATTATCTGCATGTATGTCTGTCTGTCCTCGGTCTATATGTTATCTATCTGAATGGAGTACAATGCATAACACAGATCACATAACCTGTCTTTTATTCAGACTCAGCATTAATAAAATCCACACTATCATTCACATACACTACCAAGCTGTGTAGTTTTCATCTATATCACCACAAGTCTCTCTTAAGTTTCAGTAATTATTATGAATATGACTTCTAAATTTCACAAGAAGGACTACATAGTATATATGACATGAACTATCATATAAATGATTTTAATGTATGTTCCAACAATCACGGAAACAGGCCAAAGTTTGCATAATAATCCCTGGTCGGCCTGGAAGCTAGGATCATCATTATCATTAAAAGCGTTTGAGAGATAGTGCATCAAACTTTGAGACATAACTCACAAAATGGAGAGAAGAAAAATAATAGAGCTAATACTCGAAATCACAAAAGTAAAGCATAAAAATTTATGGTATAAATCGGGGACAGCTCGAAAACACACGCGCCAACTGAGTGAAGAAATAGCATACAGTAGTGAGTAGTGACAACAAATTTCTCACGAGGGGAGTTTTTTTTTTCTTTAAAAAAAAAAAACAAAAACAGAAGAAGAAGAATATGAAAGCAGTGGACCGTAGCCCCAAATTGCATGGTTACGTGCTGCTCGTCATATTGACATATTGCACTGGAATTCAGTCAACTACACGTATGCAAAACCTCAAAACAGAGCAAAAATCAATATTTTCATATTCAAAGAAGCTTTTAACAAGAAATCTGAAGCAAAAGATATAAGATTCAAATCTAGAAAGTTTCTAGCAAATAAACAATTTTTCTTAAAGAGAAATTCAGAAAGCAATAATAGTTTAGCTACTGAAATTAGGTAGAAGGACAAAGTTGGATCAATAATAACCACTAAAAAATGTATTAGGTCTAGCAAGTTAATTTGGTTAAAATGAAAATTTTATTAAAAATTCCATCAAATACCAGTGATTTTGTTACAAAAGTCTTAAGTTAAGTAACCTAAGCTCTAATAGATTATCCGGGGTTCATTTAATTTCCTCCAATTTAAAACCTATAAAGAAAAGGGTACCTCCAATTTAAAACCTATAAAGAAAAGGGTACCGGTAGGTTAAGAGCCTCGATCGTGATGCAAATCCTAATTGTGCAAAGAGATTCAACACTTTTAGCTAAAAAGCAATGCTAGATGAACTCTGCATTAATCAGAACCTTTGCTTCAACTCCATTACTCTTTCTTTTCCTATGTGCGCACTTAAAATGACAGAAGCATTCTTTTTATAGGTTCTTAAAGATCCACAAAGCATTTAGCAACTATTACAAATGCAATACCATATTGCCTATAAGTCTTTGTGTATCTTTTTCCTTAAAAGTATATTTCACCTCAATGGTGTTACCATCTCCATTTCAGACTATGGCAGGCATGGGAAAATCTAGATCCTGACAAAAACAGAGAAGAAACATAAGGAGCCAGTAGAGAAAAAGAAAAATCCTATATTTCATGAATTACCTTCGAATGATTTCGCTTTCATTGTGTTTTTACTTATCGTGCAACAAACGCACCACTAAATCAAGCAATTGGTCGTTGATTATAGACCCGAAGCACTTAAAGGTGCCTGATATTATTCCATGTTGGCATTAAAAAATCCTAAGCCTCTTACAAGCATACTGAACCAGTTCTTTTGAATGTGGCAAAGGCATGGTCATCGTCGGTAACTGAGAAGACGAGAAGCTGGATAGCTTTATTTTTTTAAAAAAGTCTTTAGTATAATTTTTTCCCTTATACTTAGGTTTTTGAATTAGCCTTCATTGGCTAATGAATCAAAGTGCTGATCCAAAAACAAAACACGAAATCCAAAAAGCTGCATGGCAACTATTTATAACCAAAACTTTAAACTTTTTCATGAATCCACCTCTCCGTTTCTCTCTCCCCTGCTCTTCTGTGTCAAGAAACAGTATCTTCTTATCAAGACTCTATTGCGACCATCTTTACCTTTTTATCTTCTAAAGAACATGAAATCAGGTTATCTAGCAAACATTTTTCTTTGGTTTATTCCAAACAAAATTGATGGAGACATAGTCAAGACTTCTCACTTGCCCATACTTTTGTGTGTATGTGTGTGTATATAGATACTTACAAACATATTTGACTTGTGTAAATGCAAGCTTTACATTGGTATGGTATCAAAGCTTAAGATAAGGCTTCACACTTGTTTGGTATCAGAGCCTGAGGCTTTACATAGTTTAAGTAAGCGTCATTTTATTATGAGATTAGAAAGTGGTGCGGCTAATGTTTTGTATACATCTAGATACCTACAAACACATTTGACTTGTATAAAGACAAGGCCTTACACTGGTATGGTATCAGAACTTAAGGTAAGGCTTTACACTTGTTTGGTATCAGAGTCTGAGGCTTTACATGGTTTAAGTAAGGCGTCACTCTGTTATGGGATCAGAACCTTGTTTGGTATCAGAGGATGAGGCTTTACATGGTTTAGGTAAGGCGTCACTTTATTATGGGATTAGGGTGTGGTATCAGAGTCTCATACATAGTTTAAGTAAGGTATGACTCTGTTATGGGATTAGAGCAGGGTTTTACATATTGTTATGGGATTAGAGTCTCATATTTCCAAACTGCCCCTGCTACCTATCCCTATTTGTAACATATCTATGTGGGCTACAAAGCAGCTGTAGATAAACTCAGCGTTAACGAGAACCTTTCCTTAAGGATATATTTTGTATATACCCTTTAGTACACAACCATTGCGTGAAGAACGGTTTAAGCAGAAGAGAACCATAACAAAACATGTGGAACCAAAGTGCTGATCCAAAAACAAAACACGAAATCCAAAAAGTTGCATGAAAACTATTTATAACGAAAACTTTAAACTTCTTCCTGAATCCACCTCTCCTTTTCTCTCTCATGCTCTTCTGTGTCAAGAAATAGTACATTCTGATCAAGACTCTATTGCAACATTCTTGGCCTTTTTCTCCTCTAAGGAAAAGGAAATCAGGTTATTTAGCACACATTTTCCTTTGGTTTATTCCAAAAAAAAATTGATGGAGAGAAAATCAGGACTTCTCAATTGTGTATACTTTTGTGTGTGTGTATATATATATCTACAAACATATTTGACTTGTATAAAGACAAGGCCTTACACTGGTATGGTATCGGAGCTTAAGCTAAGGCTTCACACTTGTTTGGTATCAAAGTCTGAGGCTTTACATGGTTTAAGTAAGGCGTCACTCTATTACGGGATTAAAGCCTTGTTTGGTATCAGAGGATGAGGCTTTACATGGTTTAGGTAAGGGGTCACTATATTATGAGATTAGAAAGTGGTGTGGCTAATGTTTTGTATACATCTAGATACCTACAAACACATTTGACTTGTATAAAGACAAGGCCTTACACTGGTATGGTATCAGAACTTAAGGTAAGGTTTCACACTTGTTTGGTATCAGAGTCTGAGGCTTTACATGGTTTAAGTAAGGCGTCACTCTGTTATAGGATTAAAGCCTTGTTTGGTATCAGAGGATGAGGCTTTACATGGTTTAGGTAAGGCGTCACTTTATTTTAGGATTAGGGTGTGGTATCAGAGCCTGAGGCTCTACATGGTTTAAGTAAGGTATGACTCTGTTATGGGATTAGAGCAGGGTTTTACATATTGTAATAACACTTCAATATATTAATGTTTGCAGCCAAGATTATATAAATGAAAGTTGTATAATGATTGACATAAAAGCCATCCACATTCATTAACAAATACACATCCAATTACAGAATTAAAAAGCTGAAATCAGTGCTTGTTCGATACATATATACAAAAGTATACA
The DNA here is from genome assembly GCA_025563575.1 of Acacia pycnantha. Taxonomy (NCBI): domain Eukaryota; kingdom Viridiplantae; phylum Streptophyta; class Magnoliopsida; order Fabales; family Fabaceae; genus Acacia; species Acacia pycnantha. The sequence goes on from JAMWYP010000144.1 coordinate 640,623, forward strand.
CAATGGTGTGAGATATAAATACTTACCTTATGGGGACCAATGATAATGTCAATCCAAGAACAACCGTATTCATCACCTTCGTCCAATCCATAAGTAACTATGCCGTTCTTTGGATCTAAAACCAGAAAATACTAAATTACTCGACACTAATTACAACCTTTAAACCCCTATTTACAAACCTATACTCATATTTCCAAACTACCCCTGCTACCTATCCCTATTTGTAACATGTCTATGTGGGCTACAAAGCAGCTGTAGATGAACTCAGCGTTAACGAGAACTTTTCCTTAAGGATATATTTTGTATATACCCTTTAGTACACAACCATTTCGTGAAGAACGGTTTAAGCAGAAGACAACCATAACAAAACATGTGGAACCAAAGTGCTGATCCAAAAACAAAACACGAAATCCAAAAAAGTTGCATGGAAACTATTTATAACGAAAACTTTAAACTTATTCCTGAATCCACCTCTCCTTTCTCTCTCTCATGCTCTTCTGTGTCAAGAAATAGTACATTCTGATCAAGACTCTATTGCAACCTTCTTGGCCTTTTTCTCCTCTAAGGAACAGGAAATCAGGTTATCTAGCACACATTTTCCTTTGGTTTATTCCAAAAAAAATTGATGGAGACATAATCAGGACTTCTCAATTGTGTATACTTTTTTGTGTGTGTATATATACCTACAAACATATTTGACTTGTATAAAGACAAGTCCTTACATTGGTATAGTATCGGAGCTTAAGCTAAGGCTTCACACTTGTTTGGTATCAGAGTCTGAGGCTTTACATGGTTTAAGTAAGGCGTCACTCTATTACGGGATTAAAGCCTTGTTTGGTATCAGAGGATGAGGCTTTACATGGTTTAGGTAAGGGGTCACTCTATTATGAGATTAGAAAGTGGTGTGGCTAATGTTTTGTATACATCTAGATACCTACAAACACATTTGAGTCGTATAAAGATAAGGCCTTACACTGGTATGGTATCAGAACTTAAGGTAAGGCTTCACACTTGTTTGGTATCAGAGTCTGAGGCTTTACATGGTTTAAGTAAGGCGTCACTCTGTTATGGGATTAGAGCCTTGTTTGGTATCAGAGGATGAGGCTTTACATGGTTTAGGTAAGGCGTCAACTTCGATCTCTGGTTCTGTTAAGCTTAAGATGAATGAATGAAAGCAAAGGGAGCATGGATTATATAGAGAAGGAAAGGTCTGGTCCGAGGAAGAAAACCAATGGTCCGAGAGATTTTCCAACGTTGGGCTCGAGGTGCTTGCGTTTTCGATCTGATATGTGAGTATGGGTCTGCTGTTTCGTGTCCAGTATATCGCCGAAAAGATACACTGAGGTTTTCTATCCCTTTTTCCTTTCTTTGTGCTGTGCTAACGTGTTGGTCACGGTGGTGATAATTCGTGGTTTCTGTCGTGTGCAATGGAGAAATGAAGAAACAAGTACTGTGTAGGTCAAATTGGTTTTGGTCCAAAGGTTTAACGGGTTGGGCTTGGTTGGCACGTATGGCAACTTAGTCTAATATTGAATCAGAATAAAGCAATGGAATAATGGCTTCTAATATATAGGTGTTGTTGCCCATTGGTTCTGTATGCATTCTATTATGATCTCTTTCTTTTCTTTTTGATTTTGTGACGTTGGGCCAAAACCAAAAATGAATTAAGGATGTATATGTTGTGTACATGGTTTATAAGATGTGGGCTTAATTAGGAGTCCACATTGTATTCACTTGATGAACCCATTAATCATATATATAAGGCTTATTTGCAATTTATTCTTTTCCGAGATTAGTTTAAGGAAAATAAGTCTTTACTTCCTATATTTAATTTTATAATTATTTTAAAACAAAAATTTCATAATCAATTTCCCTAAAATATCCAATATAATATTTCTAAATCCAAATTCAAAATTTGGGATGTTACACAAATCCCAATTGTGCAAACCGATTCAACATGTCCATTTTGACTAAAATGTAGCGATGTATGAACTCTGCAATAATCAGAACATTTGCTTCAACTCCATTCCTCTTTCTTTTCCTACTGTGCACGGTTAAAATGGCAGAAGCATTCCCTTTATATGTTATTAAAGATCACAAAGCATTCACAAACTATTATAAATGCAATACGATATCGCCTATAAGTCTTTATTGTGACGCCCTGCTCTGATCCCATAATAGAGTGACACATTTCTTAAATCATGTAAAGCCTCAGGCCTTGATACTAACTAGCATGAAGCTAGCCTTACCTTAAGCTCTGATACCAACCAGTGTGACACCCTGCTCTGATCCTAGAACCGAGTGACACATTCATTAAATCAAGATTTATAATATCGTGATTTTTCTACAAAAGTATTAAGTAACGCTCTGATACATCATTCGAGGTTCATTTCCTAGTTGTGCAAACAGATTCAAAAGTCCATTTTGTCTAAAAAGCAGTGATATATGAATCCTACATTTATTAAACCTTTGCTTTAAGTCCATTCCTCTTTCTTTTCCTGTCGTGCACTGTTAAAATGGCAGAATCATTACCTTAGGTAATGATATCGTGATTTTTCTACAAAAGCCTTAAGTAACGCTCTGATATATCATTCGAGGTTCATTTCCTAGTTGTGCAAACAGATTCAAAAAGTTCATTTTGTCTAAAAAGCAGTGATAGATGAACACTACATTTATTAAACCTTTTGCTTTAAGTGCATTCCTCTTTCTTTTCCTGCGTGCACTATTAAAATGGCAGAATCATTACCTTAGGTAAAATACAGAGCCGGTAACAAACATATAAAAGAAGAAAGTAGACATAATTGGGAAGTAGAATAGTTATTGCCAATAAAATCGACAGTGTACTCATCATTGATACCGCCCAAAAATTAGAGCTAATTTGTTGACATTGTACTCATAACTGATACCACCCAAAAATCGACATTGATACCGCCCAAAATTCAACATTGTACTTATCACTGATGCCGATAAAAATTACTTGAGACTAATTTGTTATCTAAGTAGAAAGACATTTGGCTTCTGTAGGAGTGGCAAGGTGAGTTGGAAGCGAAGTTATACCAATTTCATAATGACAAAATTAAGGTCATACTAAGAGAAAGAGATGTCAGCACTAAATGTGTAATACCCTGGATTAAGAATAGGAATAATAATAATAATAATAATAATAATAATAATAATAATAAAGAATTAAGGTCTCTCCTGGAATCTAGGAACAATAATTTGAAATTTAATAAAATGATACAATTGAATAACTTTATATTTATCTTAATATTATTTTAATTTACTACACTTTATAAGACTTTTCTTATATAAATTGACATATGATAAAATTTAAAGATTTGGTGGATCTCGCATCATTTTAAATTGTTTATCTAAAAATTAATAATATTTGTAGTGTAATTTATTAATTAGTAATAATTAAAGAGCCCAGCCCATCATTGAAACCCTAGCTCCCAATTATAAACTTAGGTTTAGCCGCATAAATCTAAAAAGCGCTCGACTCTTTTCTCTGCTACGGCATTCTCCTCCCGCACTCTTATCAAAGCGTTTTTCTCGAAGGCTAGCAAAGACGGAGACCAGGTAATCCTAATTCCCATATAGCGTAGGCTAATTCATACTCTATGTAACCCTAATCCCATGAGTCCTAGGTTAATAGGAATCTTGATGGGTAATCCTAATTCCCATATAGCCTAGGGTAATTCGATGCGAATTCTGATAAGGTAGTTGAGGTCCTAGAAATATTAAGATTGTTTTACATGAAGTATATATATTATATGTAACCCTAATATGTAACCCTAATCCTAGTAGGAATTAATATTAGATACGTTATAATTAGTTTGTTTTCTTACTGTTCGTCCAAAATGAGAAAAGATGAATAAAATCGTATCGGTTTTCGTGCTCAAATGTTATTCAATTCAATCTGTACGTTTCAAATTGTAAGCAAATGAATAAAGTTGCGTTGGTTTTCGTGCGTACATAATATATGTTATTCAATTGAACTTGAATGAATAGAGTTGCTTTGGTTTTTGTGCTTACTAGATCATTTTGTTAAACTGTACGTTGTCCACTGAATCCATATATCTTTTTGCTCAGAATTTGAAATCATATATCTTGCACTTTGCGTTTTGTGTTTTCTTGTTCAGGATGTGCCTTCGTGCTGGATGCAATATTTATATTTATATATATATATATATATATATATATATATAAATGCTATATATTTATTATTTATTTATTGATTTATCAAGAAATATATTTGGGTGTGAATTAAAATAATTTAAATTATGGGAGGATAGCTTTGGGATGGTACCTTCCAAAGTGATGAACACAACCTTTAGGCTTTATGCCTCCGATATGTATTTGATATGAACCGATTATATCCGTTCTTCCTAAAGTGCTGTCTGGCAGGGTTTCCCGGGACACTAGTAGCAACTTTAGGAAGAGGTGTGCACATTAGGACGAAGTATTTTTATGGCCAATTTGATTATTAGCATTTACTGGCCGGTTATCGGGTGCTCCGGTCACAGTGGAGTGATCGCCGATTCCGGTGCTCCGGTCACAAGTTAGATCGGCCGGTTATCGGGTGTTCCGGTCACAGGAGTGATGGCCGATTTCGGTGCTCCGGTCTACCATGGTTCTCTTCCTACTAAACAGTGGCGGGGTTTCCGGGTCTAAACTAAATTAAAATGATAACGAATGATAATTGCTGCAATCTGCGACGATCCTTCGGGGGAGCAGATTTTCAGTGAAGTGGGTGCTCGAGGTTGGGGCTAGCTGTGAGAAGTGAGGAAGCACCTTCAGTTTAGTTTATCTTATTTTACTTTATTTGTTATGAATAAAACACATTTTTATTTCAATTGGATTCATGTTAGTAAGTAGCCTTGCACTGGTCCCGGTACAAGTGCGGCGGTAACACTTCCCAAGGATTTACTTGAAGTTCAGTAATTATTTATAAAAACCATTGCAATTTTATGTTATTATATTTGTTAGAAATTGGGGTGTTACAAAATGTTTGAATAATTTGCAAAATACTTGAGAATTCTTAGCAGGAGCATCTCCGATGCCTCAGCCAATAATGTCAGAAGAAAATCATTGAAGCTTGAAAATGGAAAATATAATGGCAATGCAAACGTCTGTTTTAGAAAGGCTTGTAAATCCGGTCATTCTCTCTATTTTAAAGTGAAAAAGGTCCAGGTTTTGTTCTCCAACCCTCTTAATTAGTTTTCTTATTTTTAATAATTTGGCTCGACTCTAAGACATATATAAGAGTTTATTGCATTGTCTGTGTCTTAAATAGAATGATCTTCTACCGTGAGTTACCAAGCCGTTTTGCGTATTACTGGATGCCAGATTTTTGCACTTTCAACATCAGTTTGAAGACTTCTTCAATAATATCGTTTTAGGTTTTTGCACTTATTTTTTTGGTTGGAAAGGGTTAGTCCTGCAGCAATGATGGTTGTAAACTGAGAGCAATATGTAGTTGTGATAAGTGGAAACTAAAAGCTACTTGGCGATCAGAGAAGAAATAAAAGCATTTAAGGTGGAGTCATTAAACGCACACAATATTGTAACATTTATTGCGTATTTAAAATAATATAATTTTGATCAGCAACTGCAGATCGATCATGTTTAGGAAATGCATGTGGCATACTATTTAAAACTAAAAACTTGGTGCACGTACACTTCCCACAATATATTTTGGCACTGATATTGAGCTGGTAAAATTGGCTCAAGTACATCTCAAATTTAATACTTGACGTGTTTAGTAGGCTAAAATTGTCATGGATTATTAGATATTAAACCACCTGCTATGATAAAATGATGACCTATTCACAGAAACTAACTGCTCGGAAGCTTAGAGGCCCTTTGAGCATTCATATTGGTACGTGTGGGAACTTTTTGATGAAGCTCCTAGGCAATCTTCGGTGCTTATGTCTCCATCTTAGTACGTAGTTTTCCCTCAGCAGAACTACTCTGATCATCTCCATCTTGGTAGTAGAGTTGTGAGGGCGTCTTCAAAGAGTGAAGATTGTTGCTGTATTGTGATCCGCATCTCTTTCGATAATTGGGTGGACTTAAATTAATTGAAAGTGTAGAAGAAGCACTCTCCAAACAATTCAAATAAAGCTCTAGAGACTCATGATACAAAGATGGATAAATAAGAGTCATCTCTTCCATGTCGGCGCACGATTTCTTCAACATCGCCCCATTAGAAAAGCCATTGAGCCGTGCATTGTGCTTCCCCAGCAATGCCTCATATTTATGCTGTTTGACCTCTTTTGAATAAATTTTCCCTTTCAGCATGGGAGACCGAAAATAAACAAGGAAAAGTTTCTGAAAATATAAATAAGTCGATATCTTGTCCTTAATTTAAATGTTAGTTGTACATTACTCACTAATAAAATCCTCACATTAGTAGAATTTGAACTTGTAATCTTATAATCCTGTTTGGTATGTATTGGGAGTGAGACTAGGATTGAGAATGAGGGTAGAGGGAGTGGGATGAAAGTATTAAATTATATTTGGTAGTGAGTAATATTTGATGGGAATATTCTCATTAATTTTATTTTATAATCTACCATAAATTATGAAAGTATAATAATATACTTTGTCTAACCCTAAACCCTGTCACCCCATCTTGTCCGCAGCCAATCGTTCCAACAACATTTGAGTATAGTTTAGTATTTTTTTTAGATTTTTTTTTTAAAAAATTAGATTACAAAACGATGGATTGATAGTGTCATAAAAAGATGTAGAAATAATAAATTTGTATAGAAAAAGAAAATTACTTTTATATTGGATGATTATTTGATATAGATATTATCTAATCCCATCTATTCAAATATAATGATAACACCGTAGATTTATATTTCTGAGATAGTTCAATATCAGTAAATATTAATATAGAATATCCAAGGCTGAGATTTCAAAATACGTGAAAACTGAATATTGAGAAAAGCATATCGAACAAGAATAAAAAAAGGATATTTGTTAATTTACAGAGAACCATATATAAAGGCAAATTCAGTTGAAACAAAGATTGTAAAATAGGATATTGGAATTTGGCGGGAGAATATTTTAGACAAATTTGAACTTGATAAAAGGATATTTTTTTAAAATTAGATTTTTTCTTTTTATTTTGAATTAATTACTTTTGAGGGTAAAATAAGTATTTCCTGATTCTTTACCAACCTCGCCCTTCATTTTCTTCTTACCAAACAATTCATATTCCCTCATCTTCAAAATCTTTTTTTTCCTTCATTTCCCTCTTCTTCTAAGTTCATTCCCTTCCTCAAATCTGAATCTAACGTACTCTAGAATTAGTGTGTCACTATATTCTCATAAAGTTCATGTTGCTTTGGCCCAATATAGTTTATGGCCCATTGTAACCGTAATACTTTTTTTGTTTTTCAGTTTAAACCTGAGGGTAAGGACCCGTTTGTTATAAAGAAAGCTTGGGGAGGGAAATGAACTTTAGATGAGGGAAATGAATGGAAATGAAGATTTGAAAGATGAGGGAAGATGATTTGAGTTGTTTGGTAGGAAGAAAATGAAGAGATGGTAGTTGGTAAGGAATTAGGAAATGTCTATTTTACCCTCAAAAGAAATTAATTTAAAATAAAAAAATATTTTTTTTTTGCTAAAATATATTTTTAAAAAATATATTATTGTTAAGTTCGAACTTTTGAAGAAAAAAAAATTCGCCAAATTTGAACTTTCCCGCCAAGTTCGAACTTCCCGCCAAATTTGAATTTCAGGGGTAAATCTTCCTGGGAAGATGGCAGCTTTCCTTCCATTTTCGGAGGGAAAGCATCTTCCCTCAAATAAGGGAAAATGTCCAATTCCAGTGAGTTGCTGACTGGACTTTCTTTGTAACAAACACCCAAAATCCATGGGAAGATTGAGATCTTCCCTTTCCCTCCCTGAACTTTCTTTGTAACAAATGGGTTCTAAAGTACAAAATTGTTTCCATCCATCTATTTTGACGTTTAAGAATTGTTTTAGTAAATGTGTACATAAATAAATGATAATGACGCCAGCCCACCTAAGTAAAATGTTTCAGGAAATGCACCCGTGCTTTGACGCCTCTAATGAGGTTTTTCAATGCATTAATTAACACACTAATTGAACCTAATCCGATGTAAGAACTGATAATTGCTATGGGTGATACAAATGAGGAAGAGACTATTATAGGATGAACATCCAAAACTCTGGTTTTAGTTTTTAGATTTGGCATAGTTTTAGAAAGGATAGGTATCCTAAGCTCATCACATTTGGACTATTCAGATTTAATATTTTTTAAAAATTTATTTTAATAGGTGGGAAATCTAAAATAAAGAGTATGTACGGATATATTCTTATTATTGTCTTTCACTCATAAGATCAAAATGCTTCTCTTCTCAAAGGCAATGAAGCCAAGGGACAAAAACCTTGACATGCACGCAATTTCATTACTTTACCTGGATTTTACTTCCCCACATGATAATGAAACATTAAAAATTAACAGCAGTTGAAAGTCGAGTAAGCACTAACTTAATTCGTTATAATTATCACAAATTAACAAAGATCAACGGCATTTGATAGCTAATTACTTATTTATACCGTTACGACAAAAAATCAATTTAAAAAATTATTATAGTAAAATTTTTAAACAAAAAATTCGATTTTTTCTTTTCCATCGACAACTTTATTTTATTGGAGTGGCTGTCTAATTAAAATCACTTCTTTCACCCATGGCCTTATAGCCTTGGTGATCTGGATGCTCTTTTATAAGTGGGAGGACACATATTTGATCTTGCATGTAACTCCCGCCATTAGTGCCACATTTGTAACAAAAATAATCACTAGTTTCATTTTTTTTTTAAAAAAATACAGGGCATTAGCATATTCTCATTCCTAAATCAATATAACCCATGGGTATGCAACACCCACACAATCCTTGTACAGAAGAAATCTGTTTACAATCAGTGGAGGGCTATCAAAAATAACACTTGATTCCTCTTGCACAAACTAAAATTTGTAAGAGTATTAATACAAGCATTGCCCTCCCTCCCTCTCTCTCTATATATATACAATCAAAATATTTGAAAACCTTTTCGTTGCCAAACTGGTTTCATTATTTTACTACTGCAAAGTGTACCATTTTATTTTTTCTTGTTTTCTTAACCCCTAAACTAAGCCATTGCCCACTTGTGATTTGTGAATAGGCTGGGTCATTCTGTTGTTTGGCAAAACGGCCGAGCTCTTCACTCTGTCATGAATCCACAATCCACATTCTGTACTATTTTAAAAGATGAGCATTTAGTATTCATCCAAAAGAAAAGATGAGTATGTAGTGCTCATCCCCAAATAAAAAAGACTTTTTTTATTTGGGTGTTAAATGAAATATTTTTTTATTTGAATAAAAAAAATACTTCATTTACTAAAAATTAATTAATTAAAGATACTGGGTGTTTAAAAAATATTTCAAGATATTGGTCTTATATGAAAAATATTTATAAATGCAAGACTAGAAATTAATTAATTTGATATACTAGGTCCAAAAAAAATTTCAGGTATTACGTGCAATTTAATCCAAATAAATAAAAATACATAAAATTTTTTTTAAAAAAACTAAAAAAAAAAATTTGATCTTCACCTTAGAAGGAAGAGCACTAGTGCACTACACACTCATCTTCATCTTGTGAATCCCTCTGTCGCACCATCTTGTTATCCTCTCCTGTCTCGATGCAACTGAAGGAATTTCAGAGCGTTGAGACCTATAAATTCCTGGCCAACCATCGCGCGACACGTCAGCCTGCAGGTACTGTGCTGTTTTCTTCGGTTTTGCTTCCTCTTAATACTTCACTTCTACTTCATGCCTATCAATATTTACATGCCCCCTCCAATCTAACGCCAATGGTTGAAGCAACAATTAAATAACGGATAGCTGGGAGCTTACGCTTCACTTTGTTTCTCTCGCTAATTGACGTTATACACCCTCCTGTTGGTAATGGTGGTTGAGGACATGAAAAGTAGTGTGGAGGATGGTGGTGGTGGTGAATGTCGTCATGCTTATTTTGAATTAGTGGGAGTGACTGGGGAAGAACAGAATATGACCCATACTAGATTAACAAAGAGAGTTGGAAGGGGCAAAATGTCTAGGCTGCATCATAATAGGTCATCTAAATCAGTGAAGAGAATTGACTTCAAATTCTCCCATTTAAAGGCCCTCCAGGTTCCTTTTATTCCATTTCCTATTTCCATAGTATCCAATTAGTTTTCTTCTCTTTAATCATTTTTCTTGATTGTTTAACTTTAGGACATAATGGGAAGGAATCACCTGTTCATTTCGCTGTCTGTGTCTTCAATAGAATGATCTTTTGCAGTGATTTCACCTTGTGCCTCATATATTTTCTCTGGGAATTGATGATCATAATGACAAGACACCTAATATGATTTAGTTGTGATAAGTGGAAACTAAATGATTTTTCATGATCAGAGGAAGATATGAAAGCAACTGAGGTGGAGTGATCAAACACACAATATAGTAGCATTTCTTGCGTGTTTAAAATGTAATTTTGACAGCAACTGGAGATGTTTAGGAAATGTAGACATTATTAAAAGTCAAGAACTTGGTACAAACTTCATCAAATCGTGGTTACAGATAATTCTGACCACAATGTTTTGGCATTGATAATGAGCTGGTAAAATATGACTTAGGTGCAACTCAAATTTATTACTTGCGGGCTTTCTATTTAGTAGGCTAAAATAGTCATGGATTAATATATATTAAACCAGCAATTAAAGCATGATGACTTCTTCATAGAAAAACTATGGTGATATTCACAAGGTCTTGAAAGATATTAACAGTCTAAATCCTTTCAAAAGGTGTTTCAACCTTGGGGTTGCAAAGGAAAAATAAGGTCGCTTCAGTCATTAATTAATGCTGATTCTTATATAACAGGTACCCAAGGGGTGGGACAAGCTGTTCATTTCTGTTATCTCTGCCGAAAATGGTAAAATACTTGCAAAATCAAGCAGAGTACAAGTGCGCAATGGAGGCTGCCAATGGGCGGATTCTATTTCAGAATCCATATGGGTTTCGAAAAATAGTTCTTCCAAGGAGATAGAAGATTGTGTCCTCAAGCTTGTTGTTGCCACGGTACTGCCATTATTAATGATATTGTTTTATTATGTACTCTTCGTTATGTACTTCAGACGTACTCAGAATCCATACTTTGCATGGGATATTGTACTTTTTAGGTGATTTCTCTATCATAGTAAAATCTATCCTTAGAATTTCTTTCATTCTCTAAAAGTGGAACGTTTGACTCAAACAGGGATCACCAAGATCTGGCATCCTCGGAGAAGCTACAGTAAGTGTGATCAACTACATTAATTCAAGTGCTGCTGTTCCGCTTTCAATTCCACTGAATAAGTGCAACCATGGGACAGTTTTGCATGTGAGTCAGATAACTTAGGCCTCTGGAATTTATTTTTTATTTTACATATTACCGATTGCAGAAAATAAAGCGTACCTTTCTTAATTGTCTGGTCACTCAGTGTCAAATTGGATGAATGGGAAGTTCAGTTTTCCCAAATTGAAAAGGATGATGGGATATGAGACTAAAATTTAATCATATATGAAGCAATTGATGCTTGTAAAAATAGAAAAGGGTCCCCCACCTTTCGTTGTTGAAGGTGGGGAAAGAAGGAAGGTTTTAGTTTGTGTTCTTTTACTGTATTTTGATGATAGTTTGAATGATAATTTTCAGTTTTCACTCTAAAAAAGAAAAGAAGAGAAAATGACCATATTCCTAGTTTGCCCATTCTCATGAGTCCTTATTATATCACAAATGAGCACACTTGATAAAGCATCGAGACATCTATGAAGTAGTAACTTAAAAATAATGTTAGTCCAGATTCATGTTAGAGGGAATCCGTTTCTTTCCTTCTTGGAGATGCAGAATTCTTGTGGGGCCAACATGTTGATCCGTGAACATGTTGCCTATGTGATGACGGAATGACCACTGATTATTTTGGCTGTGACTTTTGATTGATTATTCCTCTTTCAACTTATATACATCCCGCCTTTCACAAGAGTTGGGTAAGACCGGACTAAGGTCTTATCAAAGAAGGGGGTTTTCACGCCATCTTTTTATGAACTAAAGATTCCTTTGACTTGTGAATACTGAATACTATAAGGCCCGTGCATTTGTCTCTTTATCTTGGGACTGTTATCTAAAATGTGTTGTACTTACTCACAGCGTTGCTTCTTAGTTGTGAATAATAGGGAGTAGTACTTGAACTAATTTTCAAGAAACTGTATCAAACTAGGCTCAACCCATGCTGAATACTATATGAGTATATAAAAGTTAAAAAAAAAAAAAAAACGCACAAATTGGGAAGAACTGCAAGTGCTCAGTAACTTTGTTCTAGCACGCAAAAGAGTAAATGAAGGGAAGATAAAATAAAACCTCTCTATTCTAAATGAGATCATGTCAGTGTAAAGATTAGAATAATCTATGCATTTATATATAATATGAAATCTATAGGAAGATATGTCAGTCATAAATTATAAACCTTGTGGCTCGTTTTAGATTCTGCGCAATGCACGGGACCCTTGTTCTAGTTACTCTCAATAATTATACATGCTTAGAAGAGTATATGAAGTCAAAATTTAGGTCCTTTTTGCCAAAGTTACTACCACACATTGATATCACAGAACTTGGGTTGGGTGATTTTTTTGGAGGATTGGAGTTGGTAACTATGTGGTTCTACATTTTACAGGTAACTGTGCAGTGTCTCACATCAAGAGAACAAATAAGGTACTTATTTAAGGGTGGTTTTTCCTGTCATCTTAGGCTATCATTCTTGAAAGTATTGATCTCTTGTACATTTTCAGGGTTCAAGAATCAAGAGAGAGATACCAGACAAAGGCTCGGAATGCAGACAATTATGATGTTGCTGTTGAGTCTAATGGATCTAATCATCCATACGAACAGAATGTTGAATCTCCCACCTATGGAGATTTGAACTTTACCTCTTCTCCTCCAGAAGTTGAGAGTAGGGTAAGATCACAAATTTCCCTTTCGAGAATATTTGTTATGTGGCATAGAGTATGATGGGGAACCTACCTCAAGAGCTAGGAGAACCAACGCACTTAAATACCCCATCGAGCATCCCATACTTCTCAATGTGGGGCTTAGCATCACATACTACCAAATCTCCTATGAGATCTTAAGACCATTCAGCAAGGGTTCCTATATTTCTATCCTGCATGAGTTATGACACAATTTGTTGTTGTTTATTCTAAATCATTATACTTGTGACATTTTTTCCTTTACTGTTGTTGTAGGAAACAAGTTACTCTGGACCTGGTTCACATGGAAGTTATAACTCTGCTGAGGGGTTCACAGGAAGGGGAGGCATCTCTCAGAATAATTGTTTAAGAGATGATGGACCAAGCCGAACTGGAAAACCTGATTCAGTGAGTTCCCAGAAAAAGTCATATCTCTGTTATGTTCCTTTTTATGATTCTTCTCAGTCTAATTATTCATCATTCAATTCCCAGACTATGGGCCCACGGAATTTGTATTGTTTGCAAGAGTTTGGTACTTCATCTTCTGGGGTAACCAATTCTTCTAAGATCCGTCCTGATGCTTCAGAAGACATAGGTGAGGAACTTCGGGCAGAAGCTAAGATGTGGGAGATGAATGCTCGGAAACTGATGGTTGATTTGGAGATGTTGAGGACAGAATTCTCAGAACAGTCTAAAAATATGGAAGATTTAAGAATGGAGCTTTCAGATTCATTTGTGGAACGTGATAATTTGAGAAGAGAAGTTGAACAATTGAAGCTGTCATTGGAGGAACAAATGGTGAAACAGAAAGCATTGGAGGATTCTTCATCTCAAGGTGAATTTACTTCAGAAGTAGAGGAGGCTCTTAAAGATGAGTTGAAGTTTCAGAAAGAATCCTATACCAACTTGTCTTTTGAATTGAAGAGGAATGAGGAAGCAAATCTTGAGCTTGTTTCTGTTCTCCATGAGCTTGAAGAGACCATAGAACAGCAGAAAATCGAGATAGAAAGGTGTAACACAGAGATTGTGTCCCGAAATGGAGGTGATGTAGACCTGATGGGAGAAATTGAAATTTTGAGAGAAAAAGTTCAAGAGCTAGAGATGGATTGCAATGAGCTGGCAGATGAAAATCTTGAGCTTTTATTCAAGCTTAAAAAAGTGAAGAACAGTTCAAGAGAGGGAGCATGTGAGGATTTGCCACCAAACATCTCAAATGCATTCCAAGCGCCCCTTTTAGAAGACATGCTTGAAGCAGGAATCACCAGGAAGGTTAAAAATAATGATGAAATTTCAATTCTAGAGCTCCAGGGCTCGAAAGCTGCTCTAGAAATCAGAATGGAAGAACTGAGTCATGAAGTAACTGATAAAACATCTCAGATGGCAGATCTTGAGGCTAATTTGTTGTGTAAGGAAAAGGAGATTTGGGTTCTGCAGAAGCAACAGAGTGAGTTGGAAGCAAAGGTATGCCAGCTTCAGGATGAAAAAATTCAACTAGAGGAGCACGTGGAGGTCATGTTGAGCGAAAGAGATATTAACATTAAATGCTTGAATGATTTGCAAAACGATTTGGGAATTCTTAGCAGGAGCATGGACTCCCATGTTTCTGCCAATGAAATTCTTAGAGGAAAATCGTTGGAGCTTGAAACTGGAAAACACAAACTGGAGCATCACATATCAGACCTAGAAAAAGAAAAGGAACAATTGGCAATGCAAATGTCTGTTTTAGAAGCTCAACTAATGCATTTGGCAAATGAAAGAGATTCTAGTCTATCAGAATTAGAGAACTCCAGATCTCACACCACAATGCTTCAAGAAGAGATTATGAAGATAAAGTCTGAGGTGGATTCTTCGATAGAAGATTTTAAAGAAAACTTAAAGACGACTCATTGTCAGTGGTCAGAATCTCAACAAAAATGTGAATATCTAAGAAGAGAAAATCAGCATTTACAGACTGCCATTGAGAATCTCACTAAAAAATGCGATTCTCTTCAGAAATTAAATGGAGAGTTAAGAAAGCAAAAGCAGGATTTACAAGAGCATTGCTCAATCCTTGGAAATAGTTTGGGAGGATCTGACCAAAGATTTGCAGTTTGCTCTGAAAGAGTAGAGCTCTTGGAAAATAAATTTGCTTTGATGCTGGAAGAGAATGCATCAAAAGAGAAGAGTCTAATTTCAGAATTAGATGTTCTTTTTGATGAAAATATCAGACACAATGAGCATGGTCAAAACTTGATGAATCAGATTCTCATGGAGAAGACAGCAGAAATTCAGAACCTTCAACAAAAAATTGAGCATCTCAGTATGGAACTTTCAGAAATTCGTAATGAAAACGAAAGGATAGCTTCCAATGCTACCCTTGAAATTTCTGCATTAACTGCTGATAAAGCCAAGCTGGAATCTGCCCTTGAAGAAGTTCAATCTGATATAATTTCAACTACTAATGAGATGAATATTATGCAGGCAGATTATGAACGAAAGCTGCAGGACCTCACAACTCAGATTTCTGCTTTAAAAAATGACCAGGAAATTTGGATGTCTGACCATGAAAAGTTGTTGAAGCAGGTGGAGGATTACAAATCTAGAGAACTAAAAGTCAACAGCACCCTGAAAACCCTTGAGTCAAAGCTTAAAGTCACTGAATATGAAAAACAACAACTTGTGGAGGAGTCTGAGAATTTGAAGATTCAGCTGCTGCAGATAGAAGGATTTGAGAATGAAATCATGGCTCTTCGAAATAAGCTCAGCTCAACCAATTCAGAGAAAGAAAGATTGGAAGCATCTTTATGCTTGACTTCTGAATCGTGTGAGAATCTGAAGGCAGAGAAAAATTCACTTGCGGCAAAGATTTTAACCTTGGAGAAAGCTGCATCTGAATTGGAAGACTGCAGAAGAAGTAGAGTATCCCTAGAAGAAAAGCTTATGCAGATGGAGAGTGACTTGAAGGAAAAGGAAACAATATCTGCCCAGGAAGCTGAGAAGAAAAATGAGCTCAGTCACGTCAAAAGAATAAACAGGCATTATCAACAAACAATACGAAAACTGGATAAGGAAAAAGATGAGTTCAAGACAAAAGCCCAAGCCCTTGAAGAAGAATTAAAACTAATTAAGGAACAAAAGCAAAACCTAATGCCTAAGATTAACGGGAACACATTGCCTACTCATGAGGCTCTGAAGGTATCACACCTTAGCATTCTTTTTTTCTCATCTTTGCATGTTATGTTTGGAGTCATCGTTTTTTTTTTCTTTGGCAATTTCACGTAATGCTTATTGTCCTGGCCTCCTTTTTCTTTTGACAGGCGGAAAATGAATTTGGACTTCTTGATGGGAGTGCTCATGCTGTTGAAGCTGATTCATTATCAAAGATTGAGTTACTTGACACTGAACTGATAAAAGCTAAAGGAGCGAATAACATGATTGAAGATCAATCAAACTGGTTAGAAGAACTGTCTGTCCCTTAAAAACAAACTTTTGATGTGTGTATAGCTTATTACACTATTTCCGTTTAGTTTTAAAAGTTTGCGTATCTCTTGACCGAGCCTCGTACACTTGGCTCTTTTTAAGTACTGTTTCGAAAGGGTATATGCTGATGTTTTAGGACATTAATATATTTATACTGGTTATATCCGCGTGCCGATAATGATAACCTTATGATTTTTCGGTCAATATCTTGCGACACTTGCTGATTTGCACGTGCTATTATTCCACAGGTTTCAATCCCATGGCCAGAATGACAAAGAAGCCTCTGTAAAATCAATTGCAGATGGTGAAATAGTGACAAAAGAAAGATTTGAACGAACAAAATCAACGCTAGAGGCTGAGTTGAGAGACCTCCAGGAGCGTTACTTCCACATGAGCCTAAAATTTGCTGAGGTAGAAGCTCAACGTGAGGAACTTGTAATGAAACTGAAGGTGGCTAAGAACCCAAAGGATGTCACCCTTTAATTAACTTTCTTGATTCAAATGTCTGAGTTTCCTAAAATATGTGATTTTTTTTTTTTTGAATGAATCATTGATTGAGATGATAATTAACAATAAGGTTGTAGCATATAATATCAATCACTCGAAGGGGAATAAGCAAGTGACTGTTAATATTTAGTTTGACTGTCATTTCTTCATGAATCTTACTGTCATTTATTGGTTCCAAAATGCTGCTTCTCCCTCCAATCCTTAGTATAAAAGCTAGTTGGGGATTGGATTTGGTCCTAAATGGAAGACCTCAATTCATTTTTTCTCCCAAATTTATATTTTTTGTCAAAATATCCTTGTTGATTGCAAACAATAAGGAGTTTATATCTAATAGTAGTCCTGATGAAAAATAGTTTTTTAGAATAATCAATATATATTGTTATAAATAACTAACATAACTAACTTTTTTAATCCATATAAATTAGTCAATTACTCTTAAGGAAGCACTCATATTATTGAATACAAAAAAGTGAGCATCAATAATTCTTTTGTATTATAGTGCCTAACGATGATCCCACTAACAAGGAGAGCTGGGAAAGAGAGGGGCCTCATGATACGATCATTGTATTTGAGGTGCTTGCATAGGTCGGCACTGTCCTGAACCGCTTTTAAACAATTTGTATACCAAACAACTGCTTCATGCGTCGTGTTCAGTGGCGGAACATCTTCAAGGCCCCAGCTAGCCCGATCTGATCTTATAAAATTCGTTAGTATAGATATGTATTTATTATATGATATTTTATTTGGCCAATAATTTGGCCCCAACTAATTTTTTATCTTATTTATAAGAATAATGCTTGGTTCATTACTCATTGAGCTGTGAGAAACAAGTAAAATTCTTGATTACCTACCGAATATGTTAGTATCATTTTATATATTGTTTTGATTTATAATTGTCAATTATTATTTATTTGTATTTTCAAGGTTATGTGATATTATTTAGTAAATATTCCCTCTGATTCTTATTATAAGGCATCAACTAATAATTCTCACAAGTCAATAAAAATAGTTAAAGTCATTAAATTTGTTCTAAAATTTAGGTAATTTTCAATATTATCCCTATTAATTACAATAAACTCTAATATTTTTTTCTCGAAAAAAAGAGAGTAATAAGTAATTTTTATTAATTATTACTCCTACTCACTACCATTTTAATTATGGGTATACGTGGTGGAAAAAAATATGCAATTCTCTTTGGAAACAAGCAAGTGCCTTATAAAAAGAATCAAATATACTTGTTAGTTGGTGACTTATTATAAGGACCAAAGGGAGTAGTTCAATATGTTTTTTTTTTTGCCCGGACTAAAAAAAATTTCTGGTTCCACCACTGGTCGTGTTAATGCCTTAACGGAAGCAAGTTTTAATGAATTTGAAGGGTGTAGGGGAAAAAAAATCATCCAAAATAAAATTCAAATATTGTGCTTTGTGATGCTTAATATGTAGATAAATATTCAATATTTTATATTATACTGGGTCAATGAAGTAATAATACACATACTAGTTTAAAAATGTTTTTCATGTCAAGAATATCAGCTGTCGTCAACATACGTATCAACCAGAAAGCAGAAACAAATAAAAGAAGGAACTTAGAATATTATGAACCTAAGTAGATTAGTGGCGTGACATATGGTATAAATGCCTACTTTAACTTTTCAACATTTGAGCCGCTGGTTACAATACTAAATACCCTCTCTTGATTTTTTTTTAAAGAAGAAAAAAGGGAAACAAAACAAAAAGAAAGTAAAATTAAGAGCAAACGAGGTGGAAGGTTCATACGTACTGTTTATTTCGGCATCAAATAATATTCTTGTGGAGCTTCTTTGTTTACCACTACGTCACTAACTGGCGCGTGCCCTGAACCACTTCTTTTATTTGTTTTCTCTATTTTCGAAATAAATAAAAAATTGTTTAGCTCCTAAAGGCTGTAATATATTAATATCTCAAAGCAACTGGCTTCTCTTATCTCACTGCTCTTAATATAAATTGTCACTCTTGTTCTTTCACTCTCCTGCTGTCATCTTGATGAATGCAAGTGACCAATTAGGATAGTCTAAAAATTCAGTACTGGTTCAGCTGTAAATTTATTATTGAGCCGCATGCAATTCATTTCTTCTCCTATCATTTGAGAGACTATTGTAAATACTGAATTCTCTGATTATTTTTTTAAAGACTTGTCTCAAAACACTCTTGAAGGAGTATATATTCTCTCTTCAAAGGCATACATTATGCAAAAAAGAGGATCTAAAAGGAAGCAAAGAATAATGCCGTTTGCTATTGTGGCTAAGAATATGAAAATCTTACTCAGATGAGAAAAGGCCCTAAAATACTGGTGTAGGGAAAAGCGCATTTACTAAATATATATATTATAAAGGCTAAAGACAAATCTTTTAAAAGGAGACACGTGCCAATCTATGACAAATTATTGAGTGACATCTGGCTTAGTCGGTTTTATTTGTTGGCCTGACAATGTTTCTACGTACACCTGTTTCTTAATCCTTTTTTGTTAGTTACCTTTATAACTATGTAAGGTTATTATCGTTTAACTAAAACTCATGTTTTATGGGGTGGAGTCTCTCGTCATTTCAGTGAACAAATCCTCAAAACAAATCAGCAAAAAATAATGATCGGATCTATGACAAAGAAGCCGTATCTATGATCAAGCCGAACAATGAAATTGATCAAAGGATTAACATATTATTTGGTCTCCTAAGTCTGATATCATTTTGGTTTTGGTGCTTCAAACTTTAGTCTATAGGTTTTGATTCCTTAAGTTTTGTTTCCTTTTAAGACATTGGTCCCTTAATTCAATAAAAACCTGAACCTGTACCATTTTATGGTTAGTTAAAGAGATGAAAACTAAAGGTTTGAAACTTGAGGGACAAAAACAAAAATGATAAATTTCAGGGACCAAAATGATATTAACTCTTGATTAAAACTATAAAACCCACGCGGTGAAGAGTCTTGCCTCAGAAGGAAACAAGAAAGAAAAATAAGGATTTAGGCAATAAGAGGGAAAAGGATTGGTCATATCAGATATACGCGGTGGGCAGAAGGTGGGAGAGGCATATGCTTTGGAAGATCCCAAATAAGGTACCCTCCATTATATTTCACTCTTACTTTTCTTTATATCTTATTTTTTTAAATGTTGCTTTAGCAAAAAGCCAAAAAAGTCACCTTCTTCACCAGTTACTTAAGTCATCTCAGCCTTTTATATTGCCGTCGCTATCAAATAAGCAAAGCAAATCCTTATAACAGCCACATCTTACCTTCTTTCCAAACCCTCTTCCGTCTCTGCACCACCGCCAGCCACCATGTGAATCCTTATTCTCAGCCACCTCCCTCCGTTAATTATGCATTTGGGCTTTGAGGGAGGTGGTGAAGAAGATGGTGGATATATATATAAATGTCCATACACACACAAAATCCTACTCACTGTGTCTCTATACTTACCATGCTCTTTTGCTTTGTAAGGTGTGGGAGCAGCGAGACTAATAAGTTTGCTGGAAATGAACCTCCTTGATGAAGGCGAATTTTCTTTTAAAAGGGCAACTTCGATCCTTTGGCATTTTCAACTCCCTTGGTCTCACTTCACTCTCTGTGATTTGATTGATCTCCAGTGAGTTTCCAGAAAGGCGATTATGTTCCTACTTTATATATATATATATATTTTTATTTCTCTGGTTTTGTTTCTACTGTAATCCATCTGCTTATGTTGCTACTCGTATTTTGTTTCTGTAATTGTTATATGGGCAAATCTCAGACTTGGTTTGATTTTCTGGCTTGTGCTTTTGCTTTGTATTCTAAACATGCGCATGTATTTTAAAGTTAGTTCTCCACTATCTAGTATGGTGAGAACGTGTTCTGCAACTTCTCAATAAACAAGTTTCAGTCTTATTCCTTCTTGGAGTGGTTATTACCTGCTTCAATTAACCTCATATCCTCCCTCAAAATTTTGATTTTTCTTCTTATATTTTGCAGGTTTTCCATACGAAACTTTCACCTTTTCACCTTTCTAATGATCCGATCCACTTGAATAATATAAATATGAAGGGTCTTGTAGTAATCGGTTTGGTAGTTGCTAGTAGGTGACATGGTTGACACAAAATTCATACGTTTAGTGATATCACTTACGTGGAATGATTGGCTAGCTAGGTTTTCATAGTAATCTCGAAATTCTTAGCTTGTGATTGGTTCATCAATCCTACACCAGTGATTGGTCAATCACAAGTCAAAGCCGGTCCAGGTGTTTCAGTTCCGCATTTTCGCAGTCAATTAATTCCCTGAGTTTAGATTAATTAAACATAATATCATTCGTACAACCCCAAACCTACTGTATGTCTTCCATCCCTACCTTAATTTGAATAAATTATACGAGTAGTAGATTAATTAATGTTACAAGCGTTATCCAAGGTGGTTAATCTATTTGACAGATTTAAGATGTCTAAATTTCTAGTTTTTTTGCCAACTAGTTATTTTTTCCAAATGAGTTACCGCTGTCCAAGGACCACTTAAAACAAAAACTATATTGCACTTGTATTTGCTACGAATTATAGGATTTAGGTAGCCTAGTGGTGTCTCGTGCAGAGATCCCCCATTTCCCATACATGTTTGTGCTTAGTCAGACTAGCATTAAAGATAGTATAAGGCATTGCACTATTTAAAAACGCAATATAAGTCAAATATGTGCAGTTTATGCTGGCTTCAATTTGCATTAGGGCTAACATGAAATGATGCAAATATGTAGATAGACCGATACTTATCATTAGCTTGACAGCCAAATTATTTCACATAATTGTTGCCTGATTAATTTGTGCTATATATGTGACACTTAAAATAAAATTATTTTTATAGCATACCCCGAATTACAAAGTTTTATTACTATTACTTTAGGTGTGGCAGTAAAAAAAATCAAATGACAAGTGACATATCCATTAGACGATTTTTTTTAACAAAATTAGACGACTCAATATTCATTTATAAAATAAACAAACAACCAATTTATTTCACTTATTTGTTGCATGATTAATATGTGCTATGTATGTGAAACTTACAATAGAATTATTTCTATAGCGTTCACCTCTGAGTTGCACATTGACCTGACCCAGGCTCTGATACCACTTATAACATCACAACGATTATTTTTAAAGCGTTTATACCCAAAACATGCTCTAATATACCACTTGTTATATCCTAGCATCCTCACCGGCACATCGACCCAAAACAAATCGTTTGTAACATCTCAGAATCCTTACTAGCACATTGAGGCGAACTAAACTCTGATACCATTTGTAACATCTCAACGTCCTCGTTGGCACATCGCCCAAACGAAGCTTTGATACCATTTGTAACATCCTAGCAATTCAGGATCTGATACCATTTGTAACATACTAGCATCCTCGTTGGCACATCGACCCAAACCAGACCGTTTGTAACATCTCAGCATCCTCACTGGCACGTCAAGGTGAATACCACTTATAACATTCCAATGTCCTCGCAGGCACATTGGGTGAAATAGGCTTTGATACCATTTATAACATCCCAAAGTGAAATGAAATCAAGAGCTTATAACGACCACTAGCGAAAAAGAGGCTAGTATCATGGTTACTACCATAGACATTATATAAGATATTTATAGAGAATGACCATAAAAATTATAATTATTTAGAAGCACCAAATGTAAAAGAAAAAAATATAATAAAATACTCCTGACAAAAGCTTTTGCATTCCCTCCTATATTCTCTCCCACATTATATTTTTAAGAGGTAGGATATTCTCACTACCTTCTTTTCTCACTACCTATTTATCATCGTCAGATATGTTTTTTATCCAATGGCCCTGATTTACCCTACTTAATCCCCTTTTTCATTCTCCATTTCTCCCTCTTTCCTCCGTTCTCTCGATCTCGAAGGCAGAGGCTTGAATCCTAGGGAGTTGCGTTGTCAATCATTCTTCATTGCTTGCGACAGATGAGTTGCGTTGTCGATTAAGTCTGCTCTAGTCTTCCGCTCCGTCAATAATTGTATCCATACAAAAAAGAGCACTCAAGATTTTGAAAACAAGTGGCAACGTATTCTTGATAAATAATACCAAATAGTCAGCCTTTATTTTATTTTCTCTAAGTAATTACCAGGCTCTGATACCATTTGTAACATCGCAACATTTATTTTTAAAGCGTTCACACCCGAACCATGCTCTGATACAATTTGTAACATCCCAATGTCCTTGCTGGCACTTCAACCAAAACCAGACCATTTATAACATCTCAACATCCTAACTAGCACATTGAGGTGAATCAGACTCTGATATCATTTTGTAACATCCCAACGTCCTCGCTGGCACATTGACCAGAGCCAAAGCCCTGATACCATTTTTAACATCCCAACGATTTAGATACAATTATTTTTAAAGCGTTTACACCCGAACCATGCTCTGATACAATTTGTAACATCCCAACATCCTCGTTGGTACTTCGACCAAAACCAGACCATTTGTAACATCTCAACATCCTTACTAGCACATTGAGGTGAACCAGACTCTGATATCATTTTGTAACATCCCGAGAAAGACGCTTCATCCAATGACTTGTAATTCTCAAAAACAAGAGTGAGAATCTGTTCAATTTGATCCTTGGTATCTCCCGATATTTAGTTCTGATGAGAATAATCAGCAATCATACCGTGTTTAAAAATTCAGCATACTATTGGAAAGAAATACACACTAACAAAAAATATTGCACTAACAGTTTGAACTCAGGAATTTCAATATTACCTCCTGGTGGCTTAAAGACATCTTATTATTACCCTTCATGATAACAGGTGCTAGTAGATCATACACCAAGTTAAGGCAATCTGCTGTTGGTGTAGCAACATCCATAACATAAGAAAGATACCTATTCAGATAAAAAGTTAGGAGCAACATTATCACAATAACAAAATTTCTAGTGGGAAGCATTGCTTTTAGTAAGATTAATTATTTTAACAGAAATAAGAGAATGAGAATCAACATCATATTACCTTAACTTGGTATATACCTCAAATACTCCGTAGTATGATGCGAACTCTGATAAAAGCCAATTCCAAGGGCCATGCAGTATTAGATTCCTCTACCGAAAGCCTTGAACTTTCATTGCAACTTCTAAAACTATATCATATCGCTGGCACATCGACCAGAGCCAAAGCCCTGATACCATTTTTAACATCCCAATAATTCAGAATCTGATACCATTTGTTACATCCCAGCATCCTCGCTGGCAGATCGACCCAAAACAGATCGTTTGTAATATCTCTGAATCTTTACTAGCACATTGAGGCGAACTAGGCTCTAATACCATTTGTAACATCTTAACGTCCTCACTGACACATCTACCCGAACAAAGCTCTGATACCATTTGTAACATCCCAGGGATTTAGGATCTAATATCATTTGTTACATCCCAACATCCTCGCTGGCACATCAACCCAGACCATATCGTTTGTAACATCCTTGAATCCTTGTAAGCACATTGGGGCGAACCAGACTCTGATACCATTTGTAACACTCTAATGATTATTTTTATAACTTTCAAACCAAACCATACTCTAATACCATTTGTAACAACACCCCAACATCCTCACTGGCATATCGACACACACCAAACCATTTGTAACATCCCAGCATCCATACTGGCACATTGATGTGAACGAGGCTCTAATACCATTTGTAACATCTTAACGTCCTCGTTGATAAATCTACCCGAACCAAGCTTTGATACCATTTACAAAATCTCAGGGATTTAGGATCTGATACCATTTGTAGCATACCAGCATCCTTGTTGGCACATCGACCAAAACCAGATCGTTTCTAACATCCCAGCGTCCTCACTGGTACGTCAAGGCGAACTAGGCTTTGATACCACTTGTAACATTCAAATGTCCCTGCAATCACTGACTCTCTATATTAGTTAGGAAATATTCCAGAATTAGTTGGTATTGTTACTGTGCAACCAAGTTAGTTTGAGATAGTAGTTAGATATTTATTCTTATTACATAAGTTGTACAGAGCCTGATTTGTGATTATCGATACAATCAATATTTATTTTCTCTCCTTGCTTCTTTGATAGTTGAAGACCCTTTAATCAACCTTTTTTTATAGGTGTGTCCTACGGAAACTGAAGAACAGGTTTTGATCAAAGGTTGCTGAATATGCAAAGCAAGCCATAGAGATCTTCTCGTGCAGACGCAGACGACGTCGAAGCACCTTTGGGAGCTTCCGCAACATCATTGCGGAGTAGCTTAAGGCTGATGAGGAGTGCTTTCATGTTGCTGCTGTTTCCGCACGCAACTGCTAGCATCCATTAAAGAACGTATTTCCTAGTTCGTAACATAACTTTTTTTTTCCTTTTTATTTTATTTTATCTTGATATCTCATTCTAAACCTAAGCAAGCCCACTAAAGCCCCAAAAAAAGCAAACTAATTGATTTATAGAGCTAGTGTTCTAAACATGTGCTTATGTAATTCATGTACCAACCTTTTACTTTTTGAGTAAATGCTCTATCAGAGAATGTTCCATTACTAGTCCTTCACGGCATCTTAATGAAAAATAAAAATAAAAACCATCGATATATATAGGTAAAACATGAGACATATTTAGGAAAATATGAAGGATTTATATGTATGAAAAGCAATAGACAATGAGATGATTTTTTTCTTAAATTATTTTTTGAAAGTTTAGGCTAATTATATTTTTAAAGAAGTTAGAGCGAGATATCAGAGAGATTAAGCTTCATTACTCTGGAATTAGCTACATTTCTACTGTCTCTCAAGTGTCTTAAGCAAGCTGGAATGACTTATGGAGGTGAAAGTTTGTGAATGCCAAAGTAAACTTAAAAAAAAAGAACCAGGCTCTGATACCACCTATAATATTCCAATATCCTCGCAGGTACATTGGGCGAACCAGGCTCTGATACCATTTGTTACATCCAACATCCTCGCTGGCACATCGACCCAGACCATATCATTTGTAACATCCCTGAATCCTTACTAGCACATTGGGGCGAACCAGACTCTGATTCCATTTGTAACACTCCACGATTATTTTTATAACTTTCAAACCAAACCATGCTCTGATACCATTTGTAACAACATCTCAGCATCCTCACTGGCACATCGACACAAACAACCATTTGTAACATCCTAACATCCATGTTGGCACATTGATGTGGACTAGGTTCCGATACCATTTGTAACATCTTAACGTCTTCACTGTCACGTCTACTAGAACCAAGCTCTGATACAGAGCCTAATTTATGATTATCAATACAATCAATATTTTTTCTCTCCTTGCTTCTCTGATAGCTGAAGACCCTTTAATCACCCTTTTTTTTTTACAAGTGTGTCCTGCAGAAACTGAAGCGCAGGTTTGGATCAGAGGTTGCTGAATATGCAAAGTAAGCCTTACAGTCTTCCCGTGTAGACGCAGACGACGTTGAAGCACCTTCGGGTTCTTCCGCAGCATCATTGCGGAGTAGCTTAAGGCTGATGAGGAGTGTTTTCATGTTGCCGTTGTTTCAGTGTGCAACTGCTAGCGTCCATTAAAGAAGGTATTTCCTAGTTCGTAACGTAATTTTTTTTCCTTTTATTTTATTTCATCTTGATATCTCATTCTAAACCTCAGCAAGCCCACTAAAGTTCCAAAAAAAAAAAGCAAACTAATTGATTTATAGAGTTAGTGTTCTAAACATGTGCTTAGGTAAATCATGTACCAACCATTTACTTTTTGAGTAAATGATCTATCACAGAATGTTCCATTACTTGTCCTTCACGGCATCTTAATGAAAAATAAAAGACCATCGATATATATAGGTAAAATATGAGACATATTTAGGAAAATATGAAGGATCTATATGTATGAAAAGCAATAGACAATGAGATGATTTTTTTTTAAAATTATTTTTTGAAAGTTTAGCCTAATTATATTTTTAAAGAAGTTAGAGTGAGATCTCAGAGAGATTAAGCTTCATTACTCTGGAATTAGCTACATTTCTGCTGTCTTGATGTCTCAAGTGTCTTAAGCAAGCCGGAATGACTTATGGAGGTGAAAGTTTGAGAATGCCAAAGTAAACTTAAGAAAAAAAGGAACCAGGCTCTGATACCACCTATAATATTCCAATGCCCTCACAGGTACATCGGGCGAACCAGGCTCTGATACCATTTGTTACTTCCCAACATCCTCGCTGACACATCGACCCAGACCATATCATTTGTAACATCCCTGAATCCTTACTAGCACATTGGGGTGAACCAGGCTCTGATTCCATTTGTAACACTCCAACGATTATTTTTATAACTTTCAAACCAAACCATGCTCTGATACCATTTGTAATAACATCCTAGCATCCTCACTGGCACATCGACACAAACAACCTTTTGTAACATCCTAACATCCATGTTGGCACATTGATGTGGACTAGGTTCCGATACCATTTGTAACATCTTAACGTCTTCACTGACACATCTACTAGAACCAAGCTCTGATACAGAGCCTAATTTGTGATTATTAATACAATCAATGTTTCTTTTCTCTTCTTGCTTCTCTGATAGCTGAAGACCCTTTAATCACCCTTTTTTTTACAGGTGTGTCCTGCAGAAACTGAAGCGCAGGTTTGGATCAGAGGTTGTTGAATATGCAAAGTAAGCCTTACAGTCTTCCCGTGCAGACGCAGACGACGTTGAAGCACCTTTGGGTGCTTCCGCAGCATCATTGCGGAGTAGCTTAAGGCTGATGAGGAGTGCTTTCATGTTGCCGCTGTTTCCACGTGCAACTGCTAGCGTCCATTAAAGAAAGTATTTCCTAGTTTGTAACGTAATTTTTTTTCCTTTATTTTATTTCATCTTGATATCTCATTCTAAACCTTAGCAAGCCCACTAAAGTCCAAAAAAAAAAAAAGCAAACCAATTGATTTATAGAGCTATTGTCCTAAACATTTGCTTAGGTAATTCATATACCAACCTTTTACTTTTTCTTTTTCTTTTTGGGTAAATGCTCTATCAAAGGATGTTCCATTACTAGTACTTCACGACATAATCATGAAAAGTAAAAATAAAAAAACCATCGCTATATATAGATTAAAACATGAGACATATTTAGGTCCTGGGTAAGAGAAAATAAGACAAAATGGTCTTTGAAATCTCAAAATTATACATTTAAGTTTCGTGTGACTTTTTTGCAATAAATTCAAATTCCACTGATAAGTCTAGGGGCGTTCAGAAGTGCATGGGTGCTACACTAACAAGTCCAAGAGCATTTGAAAATTGGAATTTATTGCAAAAAGGTCCTAGAAGACTTAAATGCAATTTGAGATTTCAAATGACTTTTTTATTGTATTTTCTTTTACCTGGGACTTAAATGCAATTTGCCCTTTTTTTTATTGGAAAAATTAGTCTTTTTGTGGGTGTAAAATACAGGGCATTCAGCCCATCTCAATTATTCCAGAATCATATGTGAGACAACAATTCCCACACCGTCATTATACAAGAATCCTCTTAGGCTTTGTTTGAGAGTTTGGAGGGGAGGGGAAGAAAGAGGATGCAAGGAGAAGGAAAGGGAGGGGAGGGAAGGGAAATGGAGGATATTTCCTCCCCGTGTTTGGGAGTTAAAAAAATAGTAAGGGAGAAAGATGGATGATTAATGAGTTATTTTTACCATTTTGTCCTTTTCTTTAAAAATTAATATAATTATTATACTTTACAAATAAATTTAAATTTTCTAAAAAAATTATTTATGTAATTTTTATATTCAAAAAATATTTTTCCCCTAAAAAATATTTTCTCTCTCTAAAAATTATTTCTATCATGTGTATTCCAACGATAGAAAAGAAAAAAAGAAATCAGGAATAACAAGAGTGTTTTATTGAACGAAGGTAAAAAAATAATTAATCTATTTTCTCTCTCAAAACCCCCTATATTGGGAAAACTTTATTTTTTAGAAGAAATAGAGTTTTGGGGGATTTGTAAAAATCCCTAATTTCCTCCCATCTTATTTTTAAAACTTGCAAATAAGAAGAGGGACTACCAAAAGCCTCCATTCCCTTTCCTTTCCTTCCAAATTAAAATAGAACTCTCAAACAAAGCCTTACTCTCTTAGGTGGTTCCTCAAAAAACTTAACCACCTCCTTGTCTATACCAAACTTTGCAAGGTAGTCAGCACAAATATTGCATTCCCTATAAACATGCATTGTCCTAATTTGGACATATTTATTAGAACTGTCAAAATGGGTCACCCCGGCCCGTTAGGCCCTAGCCCACGCGGGTTAGGGCTAAAAAGGCCACAGAGCCAAAAGCTTGCATGTTAAACAGCCCGCACGGGCATATAACTCTAAGGGTTAGGGCCAGCCGCGGGTCAAAAAAACATTTTAGAAAAGGATTATAACTACTCCTATTGTGCAGTTGAAGATCAGGGCATTTGAATGTTTTTAAAGTCAAAGGCAAAAGCTAAAAGCCTTAAAATAAAGGTTTTTTTCTTTTTTAAAAAAAGAGAGGATATTATTATTAGAGTAAATACCATTTCTGGTCCCTGACAAAAAACACGGACCCTATTTTGGTCCCTGACCAAAAAATCGACCCTTATTCGTCCTTTTAATGGGACTAAAAATGATTTTTTGAAAATTTGTGAGGGATCAAAATGTCCACCAATCGACCCTTATTCGTCCTTTTTATGGACTAAAAATGGTATTTTTTTGTCAGGGACCAAAATGGGATCCGTGTTTTTTGTCAGGGACCAGAAAGGGTATTTACTCTTATTATTACTAAGAACACAAATTAATATAATGAAATTGTGAAGAGAACGTGAGTAGTAGCGAGAGAAATAGTGAAATACAAATTCCAATTCGATTGTTGTGTGATACTGTGATGTGAATCAAACCCTCTTTCTTCCTTCCCTTCCAAAATACTCCTTCTTTATACGCGTGCACACACATTCACAACACACACAAACTTAAGTGTGTGTATGTGTGTCTATATATATATATATATATATATATATATATATATATTGGACTCTTATAATTCACGGTACAATATGAATGCACCTCCGGCATATGTTGGATTGTTGGTCCTGCAGCATGTCGGTTTCTGTTTAACTTTTTTATATTTGTCTACTTAAATTCGTATATCTGTTAATAATAAAATTAAGATTCCTGTTGTGTATGGACAGACCCAACCATTTTCTTTATTATTTTTTTTGTTGGTGAATCACAATTGACTCGTCTAGACATGACCATCCTTACTGGTCATGTTGAACGATATATATGTGTAGAGCTGGGAAATCGGGCCGAGCCCATCGGGCCGGCCCGTTTAGGCCCTGGCCCGTCAAGGACCGGGCTTGAAAAATAGACGAGATATTTGAAATTGGCACTGTAGGGCCAGCCCTGGAGGGCCTTGGGCTTAAACGGGCCGGCCCTGGAGGGCCTCGGGCCAGTCCTGCAGGCCCTTTTCACTATAGTTTTTTTTAAAAAAAGTTTATTAATTTATATATATTTTGTCTTTGTTATAGAGTTATTTATCCATTTAACTACAAATACATAATAATTATACTCTAATTTTATGATTTGGTTTATTATTTGTTGCAAATAAAATTACTCTTATGTTTAACAGATTAAATTATTTGTTAGAATAATAGTCATCGTACTAATGTCGCTTAGTGGTATGTTTCTTATGTTTTATGTGAGTTATTTGTGAACATAATTTGCTTTTGATTATGAATTAGCGACTGTGCTTAATTATTTGTTGGATGATTTGTGATGTAATTTACTAATTATATTTCTAAAAAAACATAAGAAAATTAATTAAAATTTGGAATAGTAATTTCCGGGCCCTGGTACTCTCGGGCCGGGCTTTGAAAAACAGATGTTTTTCTTACCTCGGGCCATGGAGGGCCGGCCTTGTTAGACCCTGGCCCTTCACGGGCCGGCCCTGATTCCCAGCTCTATATATGTGTATGTGCATGTATGTGTACGTATCATGTACAATGCATTGTTATGGTGCAACAGGTCCAATTAGATATTCCAGTCCAGCAATGCGGAGAAAAAAAAAAGTATAAAAAATATTATTATTATTGTTGTTTATTTGTGAGTGTTTTATTTTATGGAAAAGTGGGGCAGGGTTTTGATTAAAAAATAGGGTGGCCCGTTGACCCTATCATAACTCAAGAAGAGTGGGGGTTATTTTCGGCTTGGGCAAAAAATAACTCCATCATATGGGGCTTAAAATGAGGCTTAATGGGCTGGTCCACGGGGTTCAGCCCGTTTTAACAGCTCTAATATTTATCCAATTTAGTTCTTTCAAGTTTCAGAATACTAGATAATATCACAAGTCCGCACCTAGCATTCTCGTTCATATTTACAACAGACCTAATCACAATCAACAATTAAATGTGTTATACCAAACCTGAGAGCCAATTGCAGTCCTGTGAGAATATACCCCATGGTTCAGCCTTCACAACCGTGCATACTTTACCATCCGAAAAGAGGAAAAAAAAATGGCTTGAGAAAGGGTAGATATGTATAGAACCTTCCAACGAGATAGTGCTTTTTCAACTCTCTCAAAATGGAATCGATTCCAAACATATATACCATGGTTATTTACTTCGACAGGGTACAAATATCTACATTTTTTATTTTAGATCTATTGCTGATAAAAAAAATTGTATCCATTTTTCATGATATTAGGCATAGATCAGATATATCATGGCGAATTCTTCAGAAAAAATTGTATCTTCCACAATGGAATCTGATAAGTGAGATTTCGAGTAAGTGTTTACATAATCTTCTTCTGTTCGAAGAAATTATTCATCGAAATAATGAGTCACCATTGATATCGACACATCTGAGATCGCTAAATGTTCGGGAGTTCCTCTATTCAATCCTTTTCCTTCTTCTTGTTGCTGGATATCTCGTTCGTACACATCTTCTCTTTGTTTCTCGAGCCTATAGTGAGTTACGAGACGAGTTCGAAAAGGTCAAATCTTTGATGATTCCATCATACATGATTGAGTTGCAAAAACTTACGGATAGGTATCCTACATCTGAACTGAATTCTTTCTGGTTAAAGAATCTCTTTCTAGTTGCTCTGAAACAATTAGGATATTCTCTAAAAAAAATATGGGGTTCTGTTTCTGGCGGCAACATGCTATGGGGTGGTGGTCCCGCTTATGGGGTCAAATCAATACGTTCTAAGAAGAAATATGGGAATTTCATCGATCTTATAAGTATCATACCAAATCCCATCAATCAAAGCGCTTTTTCGAGAAATACGAGACATCTAAGTCATACAAGTAAAGCAATCTATTCCTTGATAAGAAAAAGAAAAAAACGTGAATGGCGATTGAATTGATGATAAAATAGAATCTTGGGTCTCGAACAGTGATTTGATTGATGATAAAGAAAGAGAATTCTTGGTTCAGTTCTCTACCTTAACAACAACAAAAATGATTGATCAAATTCTATTGAGTCTGACTCATAGTGATCATTTATCAAAGAATGACTCTAGTTATCAAATGATTGAACAACCGGGAGCAATTTACTTACGATACTTAGTTGACATTCATAACAAGTATCTAATGAATTATGAGTTCAATACATCCTGTTTAGCAAAAAGACGGATATTCCTTGCTCATTATCAGACAATCACTTATTCACAAACCCCGTGTGGGGCTAATAGTTTTCATTTCCCATCTCATGGAAAACCCTTTTCGCTCCGCGTAGCCCTATCCCCCCTAGGTAGAGCTGGGAAATCGGGCCGGCCCGATGAAATAGGTCCTGGCCCGTCAAGGGCCGGGCTTGAAAAATAGACGAGATATTTGAAATTGGCCCTGTAGGGCCAGCCCTGGAGGGCCTTGGGCTTAAACGGGCCGGCCCTGGAGGGCCTCGGGCCAGCCCTGCAGGCCCTTTTCACTATAGCTTTTTTTTAAAAAAAATTTATTAATTTATATATATTTTGTCTTTGTTATAGAGTTATTTATCCATTTAACTACAAATACATAATAATTATACTCTAATTTTATGATTTGGTTTATTATTTGTTGCAAATAAAATTACTCTTATGTTTAACAGATTAAATTATTTGTTACAATAATAGTCATCGTACTAATGTCGCTTAGTGGTATGTTTCTTATGTTTTATGTGAGTTATTTGTGAAAAATTTGCTTTTGATTATGAATTAGCGACTGTGCTTATTTGTTGGATGATTTGTGATGTAATTTACTAATTATATTTCTTTAAAAAAACATAAGAAAATTAATTAAAATTTGGAATAGTAATTTCCGGGCCCTGGAGGGCCGGCCCTGGCCCTGGTGCTCTCGGGCCGGGTTTTGAAAAACAGATGTTTTTCTTACCTCGGGCCATGGAGGGCCGGCCTTGTTAGGCCCTGGCCCTTCACGGGCCGGCCCTGATTCCCAGCTCTACCCCCTAGGGGTATTTTAGTGATAGGTTCTATAGGAACTGGACGATCCTATTTGGTCAAATACCTAGCGACAAACTCCTATCTTCCTTTCATTACAGTATTTCTGAACAAGTTCCTGGATAACAAGCTTAAGGGTTCTCTTATTGATGATGATGATAGTGACGATGACGATATTGATGATAGTGACGATATTGACCGTGACCTTGTTACGGAGCTGGAGCTTCTAACTATGGATATGATGGAAACTATGGATATGATGGATATGATACCGGAAAAAGACCGATTTTCTATCTATCTCACCCTTCAATTCGAATTAGCAAAAGCAATGTCTCCTTGCATAATATGGATTCCAAACATTCATGATCTGGATGTGAATGAGTCGAATTACTTATCCCTCGATCTATTAGTGAACTATCTCTCTAGAGATTGTGAAATATGTTCCACCCCAAATATTCTTGTTATTCCCAGCTTCCTTGCAAAACCTGTAAGCCATCTACCATCACTTTGACTCAGTACTGTGACTTGGTCCCAGATTCCTACCATCGCTATGACTAGCAAAATTAGTCTTTTAATCCTCAAACCTTTTATTTTTAAATCCAGGCGGGGTCCTCAATCGATGATTATAACTTTTTTTCTTAAAATCCAGGCGGTATCTTCAGCCATAGTTAGAAATTAATCTCTCAACTATGACTCGTGTGACTTAGTCTCATATTCCTACCAAATTATATATCTATTTGTCCTTTTATAAAAAAAAAAATTGTTAATTCCTATATTCAAATTTTTAACACTCAAACTTCAAAATCTCACATTCTTACCACACTTTTTACTAATTTAGTAGATATTTTGAAGTTTTTATAATTCAAATGGTATTTTTTTATCATTTTCTCTTATATTATTATCCTTCAATAATTCTGAGTCACCCACCTGGCAAAAATGGCTTACAACTCAGCTCCACCTGAATTTTTTGTTGTAAAATTAAAACAAAATGAAGCAAGGACCGGAGACGACAACGTTGCAGAGGCGAAATCCAGGTGCGTGCAAATATTGAAGATGGAATTGAAGAGCTGGGTCGTCTCTGTGAGATGAAGATATTGATAAATCCCGATTCTCTCTGTCATCTCCATTCTGATGGGGGTAACGGTTGAGGTGATAATAGTGGTGACCATGGTCGCTTAGAGGATCCAGACTAAGACTCTCATGGTATTCCTCTTCCAGCTTTTCTGGTCTTGTTATATTCTTGTTGATGACGATGACCATTGTTCTTTACTGTGATTGTTGTTGCAGAAGAAATTATGTTCAATCTTGTGCTGAGACTACCAAAAGAGCCTGCCATTCATTCAATATTACCATTGGTTCCATGAAAAAGAAAAAAAGCAAAGCTTAACTCAGAAACCCCCAAACCACACTGGAGAGGACGTTGTTATAGAAATCAAACTCTCTCTTTGCCCTAACCCACACCTTCACCTCTATATCGAAGCAACTCCATGGCCTTGGGTGATTTAAACAGAAAGAAGGAACCGAGTTGTAGTTGATAAGCTTCTCTCTGCAATGTTCTCTTCTTCGGTCCTCGTTTAAAAAAAAAAAAAAATTATATATATATATATATATATATATAACAAAATTCACAAAATTCCAGGTGGAGCTAAGTTGTAAGACATTTTTGACATGTGGATATCTCATAATTAATTGAAGGATGATAACATAAAAAGTTACAAAGATGAGAAGTCAAAAGTTTAAGGTATGAGTGGCATCAAATCAAAATTGAGAGGTTGAGTTTATAAGTAAGTTAAAAGTTGAATGTACAAAATACTACCTCTGGTCCTAATTATAATAATATTTTTGTAGTGTAATTTACACTACAAAGTGTTCATATAATTAGAACCGAAGGGAGTATTAATTTTCCCCTGAAAAGGATATTATAGTCATTTTATATTTTATATTTGATTGTAATAATAATAAAGTGGAAGTACTAATGATCAGAAAACATGTAAAAGCAATTGAGGTGTAGCGCACAACATTTTAGTGTTTCTTGCGTATTTAAAATATTATAATTTTGACAGCAACAGGAGAGAGATCATGTTTAGGGAAAGTGGCATATTATTTAAATACTATTTAAAGGGTTAAAGTGTATCCAAAACCTTAAAATATCTTCTAAAATACATCCGCCGCAGGGCTGAATCATTCGGGCTGCCTGGAATTCTGTGGAAGAGGGACTAGCGTGGCAAATAAAGAATGGTCAAAACAAAATCCTTTTGGGAAGGATGTATGGGGTCCCCACCATGGCCCACTTCAGAATCTAGTTCGTAAATTTTTTCTAGGGTTAAGAAGCGATTTTACCAATAAACTATTGAGCTAGGAGCACCCAACACAACAAACTATTATATGGACCAAAAATACAAATAAAGCTTTTAAAAGGTTAAAGTGGCACAAAAACCGTTAAGACCTGGAAACGTCCGTCTACTTCATTTCTCTCCCTCTCTCATTTGACATCTCCATCTCTCCCCCTCTCTCATTCATTCCCTCTCTCATTCGATTCCTCTTCCAGCTTTCTTTGATCTTGTTATTCTTGGGGATGAAGATGAATTGTTGTTGTTGCAGAAGAAATTAATACCAATTGTTCCATGAAAAAAACGAAAAAAAGCAAAGCTGAACTCAGATTGCTTTTATAGCAAATCTTCCTCAAAATTGATTTTTCGGGTGTGATTATGAGCCTAATTCCTCAAAATTGAATTGCTATTTTTATCTTAACCCATTATCTCTCTGAAAAAAGCAAAGTTGAACCAGAGGATAGAGACGCGAGCTGGAACGCGATAGGGAGAGAGCGGATAGACGATGACGGGACCTTCATCTTGCTTTTGCTCACAATATCACCGACACCCACCGTCACTCAACCACCTCCTCCTTTGTCGCACCACCTTTATCTTCTATCCCTCACCATCAGGCACCAACAGCCGCAGATTCATATTAGAGAGCGATAGAGTTCAAGTACAGCCACGAAAACCAGATCAGCTGGAGATCTCCATGTGTTGTTCTGATCAGTACTTCAAAAAAAATGATTGCTATAAAGACTGGGAATCTTGGATTGTGAGGTAGTTATCTATTTTAAATAAGTCACCATTTACCAATCCTGCATCAACCTCATATGTTATTTTGAGCACACAAATCGTCGTGATGTAATTAATCCATCATTTTTAGACCGAAACAAGATACCAATCCGAATGAGAGATTAATAGTTGAGAAATGACAAGATGAATCGGCTGGAAGAGGAATCGAATGAGAGAGGGAGAGAGAAGAAGATGTTGAATGAGAGAGGGAATAAATGAGAGAGGGAGAGAGATGACGGACGTTTGCCAGTTTAACGGTTTTTGTGCCACTTTAACCTTTTAAAAGCTTTATTTGTATTTTTGGTCCATATAATAGTTTGTTGTGTTGGGTGCTCCTGACCCAATAGTTTATTGGTAAAATCGCTCCTTAACCCTTTTTTTTATCCCGACTTGCAGTAAATCCAATGGTTTCAGTGCGTGGAACAAGGTGCTGAGCAATTATGATAGGCTTGCTCGCCGAGGGTGGTTTCCTTCAAGGAGCTGATCTTGCGCAGTGCATAGAAGCATATTGCCTTTGATTAAGGTTTTCTAGCCGTGTTCATTACAATTGATGCTCCAACTGAAATATTTATTCCAATTTCCCTTGGTTCAAATACATTGGATTTTAAAAATCTTGGGACATGACAAGGAACAAACACTACTACAAAAATTGGATATTACTACCCTAAAAAACGTCCTTATTTAGAAATAGGACGTCCAAAGTGAAGGCGGTGGCATTCTTGTAATTATATTTAAGGAAGTTGAGCCTTCAGCGTCCTGAATAAGAAATCAGGACTCCTTAAATTGATTTTTGGCGTCCGATTTGTTTTCGTGGACGTCTAAAATTGTTTCACGCCATAAAAATATGAGAAATATTTGTTTGGCGCCATAATATTTAATTTTTTTCAATAAAATTCATTTATGGCGACCTACATATATTTCGGGACGTCTTTAATGTGTCAATTCTTCGCTCCCGAATTTTTGTTTGGCGCCAAGGATTTTCTTTTAATAATAATTATAAAATTTAATAATATTGGCGACTGAATGAGAATCGAGTCGCCTATATTTTATAAATGGCGACTGATTCGATTCAAAGTCGCTTATTTTAAAAATGGCGACCTGAATTAGAATCAGGTCGCCATTTTTAAAATATAGGCGACCTGATTCTGATTCAGGTCGCCATTTTTAAAATATAGGCGACCTGAATCAGAATCAGGTCGCCATTTATAAAATATAGGCGACCTGATTCTCATTCGTGTCGCCAAAAATGGAATATAGGCGACACGAAAGATGATTCAGTCGCC
Source organism: Acacia pycnantha (assembly GCA_025563575.1). Taxonomy (NCBI): domain Eukaryota; kingdom Viridiplantae; phylum Streptophyta; class Magnoliopsida; order Fabales; family Fabaceae; genus Acacia; species Acacia pycnantha. The sequence goes on from JAMWYP010000144.1 coordinate 678,473, forward strand.
TATAGTCATTTTTTTAGGTTAATAAACTCGCGCCTCTTCATTTTCCCTCACACACTCATACTCCGACAGAGGCTGCGAAATCTTCTCAGACTCACTCTCGTTCCGCTCTTCGTCGCTTTCCTTGCCGCACGTCTCCGCCGTCGCTCCTTCGTCTCCGCCGTCGTCACCGATCGATCACGGTACTCTCTCGCTCACTCCGCCTCTTTCGCCGATCGAAGAGACCCACCAAACCCAAGTAAGCTTGTTCGGATGTTACTCTTAAGTTCTTTGATTCCTAATAACCCATTTTAATCGTTAATGCTTCTTGCTTATAGATTGGATTTTTGCTTCTGATTAGGATTCCTGCCTTTCACTCGCTCACTCCACCTCCTTCCCGATCAAAACCTGCGAAACCAAGTAAGCTTGTTCGTTCTTCTTGTTCTTTGATTCCAAACCCCATTTAATCGTTAATGTACTTCTTGCTAATTAAAAAGAATACAATTTGGAACTGCTCTTATTTGTAGATTTTTATTCAAGTAAATTTGGTGGCCAACTAAATTGTCTAAAGCTTCATTAAATTGGTCATGTCACACTGATTGGTTGTAGTAGTTGATTTTGAAGGATTATAGGAGTATTTTGTGATTAGATAGTGGTTTAGTTTTGGTTGTTCTTATGCCTCTCGGTCATTCATTGATTCTCTCGTTAGATGTGCTTTGTGTTACTCTTCCCTATCGAACTTCTATATTCATCGTAATCTCTTGGAGTCTCGCTTTATGATTAAGGCCCCAATGTCCTTAAAGGTAATACTTTGATAGCAATTAATTCAATGCAAAACACTTCTAGCTTTAATCTGTTGTAAAAGCACGTTTACTTTAAGTAAACATTGACTCTATGGCTCTATGGTTTCTTTATCTTACATAATTGATAAATTGTTTAATGAAATTGGTTTAGTTAGTAAGTTTAGGGTTATTAAGCTGAAATTGGTTGTTATTGAAATTTTGGGATGTCTTACTTTTAAGGGAAATCTTGCCGAAATTTACTTAAAAGAAAACATGTCGTTCTTGAAATTGACATGAACTTGACCGTTGTTGGAAATGTTAGGTTGTAATAAAATGGGTCATAGTTGGATGAATGCATTGAGAACTAGTGAAGAATATGAGAATGGGGTGGAAGAGTTTATTGAATTTGCTAGAAGGAATGTGGCCACAAAAAATGGGATGTATTATTGTCCTTGTGTTAATTGTTTAAATGGGAGTCGAAGGGTTATTGCTGATATAAGGGACCACCTACTTTGTGATGGAATACACCTTCGATACACAACGTGGATATGGCATGGTGAGGAAGTAAGTACCGGTGCGCCCCATGCAAATGAAGTTGAGGTAGATGATGATGATGGAATGGAGAAAATGATTAATGATGTTGAGGCAGAATCTTTTGCCCAATCGGGTGAATATGAAAGCATGCGGAGTGATGCAGAGACACCTTTGTTCCCGGTGTACTAAGTATACACGGTTGATCGCAACCTTACATTTGGTCAACTTAAAGGCAACTTGTGGGTGGACCGATAGAAGTTTCACGTCACTGCTTGAATTGTTGTGTGATATGTTTCAGTTGATAATGTACTTCCAAATCGTATGTATGAGGCCAAGAAAATCTTGTCTACGATGGGTATGGAGTATAAAAAGATACACAGTTGCCCTAATGACTGCATATTGTACAGAAACGAGTACGAAGGCCTCGTAATTGTCCGAAGTGTAAAACTTCACGATACAAAGTGAAGAAAGTTAGTGTTTCGGAGAGCGGACAACAAAAAGGCAACCTTTGAAGGCATTGTGGTATCTTCCAATAATTCCACGGTTTAAGCGTCTGTTTACTAGTGAAGCAACGGCGAAGAAGTTGAGATGGCATTCGATGAGAGAATATCCGATGAAAATATCTTGGCACCCGGTGACTCTCCGCAATGGAAGAAAATAGACGAAATGTTCCCTCAATTTGGCGGTGAGCCAAGAAACCTTCGGTGGGGCTTTGTACAGATGGCTTCAATCCGTATCGAACTCTTAGCAGCACCCATAGTGCATGGCCGGTTCTCCTTGTAATATACAACTTACCTCCCTGGCTATGTATGAAACGCAAGTATGTGATGCTTTCTATGATGATTTCGGACCAAAACAATCGGGGAACAATATCGATGTGTACTTGGCGCCTTTGGTTGAGGATTTGAAGAAGTTGTGGGAGGAAGGCGTAGATGTGTTTGATGCATATAAGAAGGAGCACTTCAAGTTGCGTGCAATGATTTTTACCACGATAAACGACTTTCCTACATACGGAAATTTGTCAGGGTACAAGTGTGAAGGGCATAAAGCATGTCCAATATGTGAAGCGAGACACAAACTTCCATCAACTAAAGCACGGAAAAAACGGTCTACCTCGGCCACGGAGGTTTCTTCATCGGTTCCACCCATATCGTAAGTTAAGAAAGCGTTTTAACGGCTTACCGGAGCGAATACGGCTCCAAAGGCGTTAACCGGAGAGGACGTTTATAGTCGGGTGAAACATATCAACGTCATATTGGGTAAGAAGCAAAGGAAGGCGAGTGAGAAGAATATATGGAAGAAGAGATCAATTTTCTTTGATCTTCCATATTGGCGTAGTCTTGATGTGAGACACGCCTTGATGTGATGCATGTGGAGAAAAACGTTTGTGATAGCCTTGTCGGTACTCTTTTGCACATACCGGGAAGACTAAGGATGGAATTAGTGCGAGACTAGATCCGGTTGACATGGGAATAAGAGAAAGGTTACATCCACGAGTAATGGAAGATGGTAAGAGGGCATACATGGAGCCAAAGAACTCATACACTATCAAAAGCGGAGAAGAAAAGTTTGTGTGGATGTCTATATGACATTAAGGTGCCACAAGGATATTCTTCTAATTTGAGAAAGTGTGTCTCAATGAACGATTTGAAGTTAGTGGGAATGAAGTCCCATGATTATCATGTGTTGATGCAACAACTACTACCAATAGCTATAAGAGGCATTATGAAAGATGAAGTTCGATCCACTATAACAAGATTGAGTATTTTCTTCAATGCTATCTCGCAACAAAGTCATTGACATTGAAAAGTTGGATGAATTGGAGAATGAGGGTTATATTATTTTGTCCCAACTAGAGATGCATTTCCCTCCCGCCTTTTTGATATCATGGTGCACTTGATAGTGCACTTGGTAAGTGAGGTAAGACCGTGCGGTCCGGTTTACCTAAGGTGGATGTACCCTTTCGAGCGATACATGAAGATCTTAAAAGGGTATTCTAAAACCCTTATCGGTAGGAAGCCTCAATAGTTGAGAGATATGTAGTTGAAGAGGCTATGGAGTTACGCAAAGATTATCTATCGTGGCCGACGATACAATCTCGGCATGACGAGGGGATAAGCGAGGGAACTCGAGGAATCAAACCGAAGAATAAGCCTCGTGAAGAGGTGTTGCAAGCACACTGTACATCATGAATAATACGGAAGAAGTTCAACCATACATTGATGAACACGAAAGAGTTTGAAGAATATGAATCCAAGGAAGAGTGACATGCGAGATAGCGAATGAGCAAAAGAAGACGTTCATAAAGTGCTGTGCAAAATAGTGGGGTGATGGTTGAAGCTGAATCCATGCACTTTTCAAGTTCGAAAGACAAAAACCCGGTGGTAGCATCAATGGCCTATTATGGAGTGATCGAAGAAATATGGGAGATCAACTACAGCAAGTTCAAAGTTGCTTTATTGAAATGTAAGTGGGTTAGCAATAATGCTTTGTTGTAATAGATCCTAAATTTGGATTTGTCTCGGTTGATCTTCAAAGACTTGGTCATAGAGATGAGCCATTCATTTTAGCAAGTCGGGCGAAACAAGTGTTTTATGTTACGAGACCCCGCAAATAAAAGAATGTCCATTGTACTTCAAAGTAAAAAAGAAGTATGGTGAAGAATCCTTGAACCTTGACGATACACTCCCTTTCACAACAAATCCACCTACAACACGTGAAGTAGAATTGATAGATGATGAAGAATATGCTGCAAGAAAGGATCATTGTGAAGGAATATGGGACACCATGTAAAGTAAGATCTTCGATTACAAAATGATTTGTTTAACTACTATGTTCTTTTTGTGGTCGTTTAACATGTTGGTTCATTTTATTAATCTGTTTATTATTTAAAAACCTATCTAACATAAATGATTGGTCTTTGATGAACAGGAATATGTCTAGCTCGAGACGAGTCATCGGGAGATAGGGTTGATATGCCCGTTGAGAGAAAAGGGAGAGGTAGCACACACATGGGTGAGCTAATTGCTCGCCGTGACGATCGAAAAAGAGGCTGCATGTGGAGTTTGATGAAAATATGAATCCGGTTGGCGAGAGAGGAAGACACTTCATTAGCTATTTAGGCTATCGGCTCGAAGCAAAGTGCGTATTGTTTACTCGGCTTGGAAGTTCGTTGATGATAAGACGAAGGATTTGATTTGGACACGATTTTGGTATCTCACTTTCGATATATCTCGCATTTGTATCTTTAGTCTTATTACTTGATTTGTCATATCTTCTCTTTCACCTTGCAAAGAAACATTTGATGTCCCTAACACTAAGGCCATGAGGAAGCATTGGATGGGCGAAGTTCGTCTCCGTTGGAAAGATTTTAAGAACAAGGCGACAAAAAGTATATTCGCGGGGCAAAGAGGGACCAAGATCCATGTAAGACCTATTCCTTCATTTCTCCAGGAGGACTGGAGGGAGTTTGTGGCGTCCCGCAGAATCCTGAATTTACGGTAAAATTTGTCATATCTTATCTTTAATTTGAATCTACTTGAATTCGTACGATCGGTTTTGTTTGTTTTCGTGTCACGAAAACAAGCCAAGCCAATAGAGAGAGGCAAGCGAAAAATAAGTATCCGCATTGCTTGTCTAGAGGTGGCTACGTAAAGTCGGAACGAAAGATGATGGAGGAAGAGCTGCGGCGATTGAAGGAAGCTTCCCAATCCGATACTTCCACTTTGCTATCCAAAGCCCCCAGCGTCCTCCTCGTCACAAAAAATGGAAAGCTGCGAGGATGAAGGGGGACAAATACATCAATGAAGATGTTCTTTGCGGTTGCCTCAAAGATCGTAAGTAGTTGAATTAGAAGTATTAAATAGCCTCGGTTGTTTCATACTATATAAGAGTTTAGTTATTATTTATGAAAAATCTTATGGTACGGGATTCACTTGAGCAGCAGAGTAGCCAAGGCTCATTCACGCCGGTGCGCGGCAGACATTTGTCGACGGCGATTGGGAAGCCGGATTACCCCGATCTTTGTTCGAGGGGAGACGAGGGAGTGAGTGTCGCAAAATTTTCGGACGACGTTCACGTTTGTATGACGCAGAGAGCGCAGGAGCTTGAAGCCGAGTCGAGCAAACCTTATGAAAGATGTTATGGCACAACTACGGGTGAAATGCAAGCTATGGTACAACAAACAACGTACATCCGACGAATCCCGAATATCCCAGCGAAGCAAAGATAGTTTTCACCTCCAGAGGTACATATTAGCGGACCTTCTCCCCCTCCGAGGTAGTTATTGGCGGACCGTCTCACACCGCAGAGGTGCATATTAGCGAACCGTCTCACACTCCGAGGTGCATATTAGCGAACCGTCTCACACTCCACAGGAGGTATAGCTTGCACCCTATATTTGGATGACACACACCGGCGGATTGTTGCCGATGGTCTTGTTTACCCGAACAAGACAAACACCACAACAAGCAAATTCCGGTAAACCAACGTCGGGTGGCGTGACGAGTGTGCGAGAGGGGGAAGAAGAGGCAGTAGTCCCGATTGATGATGAGGAGGTTACCACACTAGCGCCGCCATCACATGGTTCATCCTTTGGCGGCTCATCTTATTGAGATGTGGACGACACTGCGATGGTAGGAAATACATTACCGATTGAGTGTGAGTTGTTTCCGATTGATTTTCATTGCTCATTCACTCATAATATGTTTTTTTTATGTTTTCATAGGATGAACAAGCTGCTGGCTTATTTCCGTACCTAGCACAGCTGCAAGAGATGTACAAGGACATCGGCCTCATAAGCTTGCAGATGCCTCCGGGCATTGTCGGTGCAGAAAAGACATATCCGATGGCATTTGACAATAAAGATTTGATGGAGTTTTTGACGATGGATTGTTTAGATATACGCTTTCTTCAACTTGCAATCCTGTAAGTTTGTTTAACCCTTTAATTATGTTAGTACTCTTTTTTTGTTTAAGATCTTCAATAACATTTATCATTTCATTTCATAGTGTCTGCAGTGAATTATGCGCCGCACACCGCGAGCGAGTTTGTATGGATACTTATGTCCCGGATGCACGGCTTCGGCTCGCGAAGACGTTACCCAGAGGTCAATTTATGTTGGTCTAACAATGAGCGACGGAGGGTCGTCTTGTTATCTAGCGCCAATACATGAAAGGTGCATACTTTTGTTTTGTCGATAAGATTTTTGTGTCAAAATTGCGGTCTTATCTTAATTTAATATTAATACGTATATGTTGTAGTGGTCATTGACGCTGTGTGTTGTTTTTCCGAGCAAGAACTCCTGTTATTGGTTCGATTCAGTAAATGGCAATCCTACTGAGGATATCAAAAACATGTTTGCCGAGTAAGTAAATTTTTTTCTGAATCGTCGATTCTTCTTTTAAATGAATGGTTTAACATGTCTGTTAATTTCCATTTTAATGATAGGGGCCTCAAAACGTATAGACAGACTTATCAATGCAAAGGAGCAGGGAGGACCGAAGTGGTTTAAACCGACAGTGAGTAGTTTCAATTCAAGTTATTTCATTGACACAGTAGCTTTAGATATGCCTTTATTCGTTTTTAACAATTTGCCTTTGATTTATAGTGCCATCAACAACCAGGAGCACCGAGTGCGGATATTACGTTATGAGTTGGATGCAATCCATCGTTAACAACGGACGTACTCAAGGTTTTCAAAACGTACGTAATCGCTCTCCGTGATTCTCAAGTTTATTTAATTTTTGTTGTTGTACTTGAGTTGTTAATTATTTCCTTCACTTAATTGGTTTATCTTATACCTTGTTTCCCAATTTACGTTTTGGGTACTAAGGATCCGTACTCGCAGGATGAGATCGATTCGGTTCGAGACATGATATCTAGATATCTTCTTCAACACATAGCGTCTAGTTAGTCTTGAGCATGATTAATTAATATGTTAACTGTTGTTCATTTGTATGTATTTGGTGTTGGTCGCCTTAATAAGACGACCAAATTTTGGATCAGGTCGTCATTTTGGAAATTTTCCTCTACCCCCTCCAAGACGTCCCTCAGAAAAGGGTCGTTAATTGGGTCTTATTTAGGTCGTTGTTTAGCATTTTTGTAGTAGTGAAAATTACTTGCACATTGTTAATATCAGGTGCACTATTTAGTAGGTAAATAAATTATTAACAAGTGAATCAGTTAACATTAATAAGTTGTGAGACTTTTTTGATATTATTTTCTTTATTTGTCTATGTGGGCTTATAGCATTAAAGTAAAACTTGAAAATGAAAAAACCATGAGCACTAATGTTTGGTTTTGTGCCTCTAAGAAACTGCTCAAAAGCTTAGAGGCCCTTTGAACATTCATATTTCAATGAGTCAGACCTTTATGGATGAAGCTCCAAAAGAACCTTTGGTAATGTCTCCTTCACCATGGGCCTAGTAGCCCAGTGGTATGACTACTCCCCATAGTTGGGGAGGTTGTGGGTTCGATCCCGCCCTTTGTATTTCAGGACATTAGTGCCTGCCATTGTAATGCAAAAAAAAGGTAATGTCTCCTTCAATAGCAGGACTCATTATCTTCTTAACATCTCATTCTCTTTCGATTAGGTAGACTTGAATTAATTGAAAGAACTGAAGAAGCACTCTCCAAGCAATTTAAATAGCGTTCCATAGACTTGTGATAACAAGAAGGGCAAGTAGCTAGGAGCCATCTCTTCCATATCCATGCACGATTTCTTCTGCATCCCTATTATAAAAACCATCGAGGGGTACATGTTAACTATTGTGCACTTCAATTTCTTCAATCCCCTTATTTTCTTCCACTCAGCAGCATTCTTGCACTTCCTTAATGCATCCTCAAAGTTAAATGGACGGGTTCCTGAGATACCGAATAAATCACATATAAGAAGTCATAACAAAAAAATCTTTATAAAAAAGGCCAAATCAACATAAAAGCGTGAATAGATAAATTGATATCAATATAGTTTTGAGTTACGAATTAAATTTTAGATAGGAAGAGAAAAAAATAGTCTCAAAAACTAAAACAATAATGTCATCAACTTTCAAATTCAAAGTAAAATATTCTTTAACTATCTTTGTAAGATCCACTCTGAGTTTGGAATAGATAAATTGAAATCAATATAGTTTTGAGTTTGGAATTAAATTTAGATGCTACGAAAAATAATTTCAAAAACAAAGAATAATGTCATCACCTTTCAAGTTCGAAATAAAATATTTTTTTAACTACAAAGTAAAAAAAAAATTTAACTACCAATGATCCTTAATGTAAGATCCACTTTGTAGTGCAATTTTAACTACAAATAATTTTATATTAAGTAATGTAGGTAGTAATGTGTAAAGGAGAAAATGAACATATGTACCGTCTCATCATCGTAAGGGGTAAGGGCAAGAATTTCTAAATTTGATAATCTTTCCAAGAAACTAGTTAGAATATCACCAACATCATGGAAAAAGCCCCGCGCAACTTGTATTTCAAGGTGGCGAACGCCTTCAAATGAAATGAGTGGCATTCCATATTATGAATCCTGCAAGGCAAAAAAATAAAAAATAAAAAAAGCTTTGAGTGTAAACTTTCTATGATATAAAATGGAGGTGAATATAAATTTTAGTATAAACTATGATATGGAGCTCAAACTCATAAACTAACCACAAGCAAAATCGTGTCTATGCTTAGTATTTCAACCCAACGTATGGCTTCAAATAGTTGTCAACCAAATTCAAATTACGGAACATTATTGCAGTGATGGTGGCAACATGCAAATTCTTGCAGAATGCCATTTTGTCATAACAAAACCTTGTAGGAGGACCTACCCACACAAAGCTGTGTAGATTTGGCTAAGAGACCTCAACCACAATCTCATTATCCTTGTCCAACTCAAACTCACAATAACCACAAAGCAGACCAGTGCAATTAGAGTAGCTTAAGGGCCCGTTTGGTTCAGGGAATTCAGCGGAGGGGGAGGGAACTTAATACAGTTCCCACCCGAGAAACATGTTTGGTGTGTGAACTTCCAGGGAACTCAGCTTCCCACCTTCTCCCAAGCTCCCACCAACGTGGGAATTTCTCTCCATTTCAGCTCCCTCCATTTCTGGCGGGATCTTGAAAACTTCCCGGGAGAGTGAAATTTTTTGACTTCAAAGCCCCTGCGAAACATAACCAGAGACGAGGTTGGAGCAGAGACGAGGTTGGAGCTGGAAGGAGTAGACGAAACAAGGTTCAGACGACAGCAAGCTTCAATCGAACGAGTAGGCAACGAAGATCGATTTGGTGTGTGGATTGCGTATTGGTGAGGAAGGAAAGGACGAAGCCATGGGTGTACAATGACAGAAAATTCTTCTTCGGGTTGCGTATTGGTGAGGAAGGAAATGACGAAGAAAATTCTTCTTCTTCTTCTTCTTCTTCTTCTTCTTCTTCTTCTTCTTCTTCTTCTTCTGTATAGTGGCTCTTCTTTTATACAGTGACAGAAAAATCTTCTTCTTCTTCTTCTTCTTCTTTTGTGCAGTGGCAGAAAATATTGTTTGTGTATTATGAAACATGTATGATGAAATATTGTTTGTCTATATGTCATGTGTGTCTGTGGGTTGTTCGTTTTGTGTTATATATGTTGGCTGGTGATATGATGTTGTCTTCTTTGTCAAATTATACGTTCTTTGTCATGTAATCCGTTCGAATCTTGTCTTCTTTGTTGTGTGTTTATGTTCGAACTTAATCATAAAGTTCGAACGTCTACTCACGATTTTTGGCCCCTGTTTTATTTGAATCTTGTTCTCATGTCATTCAAATTTGTTCATATCACACATTATTGGAAGTTTTTCTTCATTGTTATACGACTTTTGATTACGTTGATGTCTCATTGCAATTTGCATCTGAACCACGCCGCGATTTGGTTAGGGTTCATTTTTGTTCGATGAAGAAAAAAAATTTCAGTCCAATTTCTTTTTCTGGGTTTTTTATTTTTAGGGGCAATATGGGAATTTTGCCTCATCTTCCCACTTAACCCACACCCAATTCTTCATACCAAACAATTTATCTTCCCACAACTTACTTATATTCCCATGTCTACCAAACAGCTCAATTTTTTAAAGTTCCCTCTCAATCTTCCCTTCCCTTCCTTTAAGTTCCTTTCCCTTCTTTAAGTTCATTTCCCTCCTTAAATGTTCCCTGAACCAAACGGGCCCTAAGGCTCGTAGGTTGTCGGTGATAATCTTCACTGTTTTGAAGCCACAATACTTAAAGGTTAAATCCTCCAAACATGAGCTTCGTATTATAAGGCCTGCTTGTTTTGTTGAGATGCGCGCCACATTGACATCGAAGAGGAATAAACTTTTTAACGATGGGAAACTCTGAGAAAACCACTCGCCAACTGAATCTTGGGTTTCAATCCCCTCCATATGAAGCCTCTCAAGGGAAGCAAGCTTCATCTCATAAAGCTTCACTGAAATATAGTGTTTATCAGTCATAATCAGCTTTAGAACTTTCAAGGACTGAAATTTGGGGAGGCCTTTGAAGATGGAGGGTAGTACGTAATTAAGAGAGAGTTCATTCACACAAAAAGCTTGAAATAATCTATATAACCACAGCATGTGAAGCTTACGGTATTTGCTTTTCATGCATGAGGATGAAAAAGAAAGTAGGTTAATTTTCAAATCATGAGGATGTTGCCGAAGAAGGGTTTTCATGAAACTAAAGACATGTAGGCATGAACAGTTCGGAGAATGGCAAGGATAAGAGAAGGAGAAGGAGGGGACGGATATGCGTAGGGTTTGGAACCTTCTCGACACGGCCTTAAGTCGTGCAATGTCTTTAACTTCAAGAAAAGAGAAAATATGGCACATAACTCCATCTGGGATATTGCTTAGTGAAACTCTGTACTCCGCTTCCATTGTATGACTCACTGCAATCACATACAACCAAGGATGAATGAAGCTGGAGACTTGAAATTTTGATCAATCAATGCGGAGGAGAGAGAGAGAGTGGGAGGGATGGGAGAGAGGAATGGGGTAAAAGAGTTTATTTTATCCCTCAAATCTCCACCGTTGGATGAGATTATAATCTAACGATATTGAGAGGGGTAGGCAAAGGTATGCAAAATAAAAGTAGGCAGAATAACCTATCCCTTTTTATATTTGTCAATCTTTTCTCTGTTTACTCTTATCGATGTTCCTTCAATAAATTAAAAAGAAGAGGAAATAAGATGATTATGGAAGATGATTATAATGTTTTAGAAAATACATATAATATTAACTAATTTTTTTAATCTAATCTAACTCGATAAAGTGAAGGAGGGTATCTATGTACACCTTTATTTAAAGAGGCTTCTGTATCACTCACTCATTCAGTAACCTACTCGTATTTGCTATTTCTGGAAAAGAAGAAAAAGCATATTTGCTATGGTCTAAGCCCGTGCTGCTTAAACTTTGTGTACCTTGGCAATCCGAATCTGAACCCAGTAACTGCACTCTCCTTTATTTTTATTTTTTTTATCAGAATTCTCGCTCCTTTAATATTTTTGGTCAGTAAATTCTCTCTCCTTTAGTTACAACCATTGCCTACGGATTATTTAATATCTATTTTTTACCCATCATAGAAGGATCAAAATAAATATCTATTAATAATTTAATCCATGTTGTATTAGTAATAAGTCCTAATTCTGTCATGTATTTTCATGGTTTTTTGAAGGATTTTATTAGAATTATCATGCTTAAAATGCCCTTGATATGATAAGTTGTGATTAAGAATAACTAGGTGAATATAATTTAAACTGTTGTTATTTCTGTGCTTAAACATTACTTTCATTTTGTTGCTCCAGTGTTGTTATACTTTTTTTGTTGCTCCAGTGTTGTTATACTTATAATATCACAACTGTACTGAATGATAAAAAACATTCAATAGCATTTCCTTAGTGTAAATTGAACTCTTTATGACGAAAATACGGGAAATCATTGCAGAATTGGGTCAAGTGTTGAAGTTAGGCCTTGTGGACTAAAGAAAAACTAGAAGATGTGAAAAAGCCAAAAAAAAAAAAGGACAGTTGAAGAAAGAAAAAGACAAAAAAGAATAGTCATGTTGGATTTAAAGAAAAGGAGGGGCCCATTTTACTAGTGAAGGCCAAGACAAACCCTAGCCTTAAAAGGAAAGAAAGGACAGCCCTAAAAAATAACCTCAAACGCATCAAGAATTGAGAATGGCTGGGAGCTAGAGAAGATTCTGGATAGAAAGTAATGCACGACTAAACAAGGAAACTCCGCAAAAGAAAAAGACAAGTTCTCCACGCTGTAGAATTCCTTCTTGGGCTGTTGATATCGTCGACTTCCTCTTTTTCTTCTTTTTAGTTTGTTTCTTTGTTCTATATGGAAAGAATTATGTTCAAATCAGTTGTAATTATTCTGAAAGCCATGAGCTAAACTTTCTGTGGCTAAGCTTTGATGGAACCCTGATTTGTATCTTTTACCCTAATATTAGCATTAATCGAATTGTGATTCAGTTTGTTTAATAGTGTGCATTTAATTTGTCCATCTTGTTTGTTGATTGGTCATTAATAAGTAAGAGATATGGTCTTAATTTATTGGAAGGGGAGTAAGTATAGACCTCCATTAAACAATGTTTTTAGTGTATTTATTTTGTAAATTCAGCTAAGTAAACTTTAATTTAGGCATGAATTTACCTCACACAACCATAGGCCTTGTGTTTCATGTAATATAAGCTCAAATTTCGTATAGGCGTGTGATGAAATTAGGTTTAAGAGAAAATATACATGATTGTTGGAAAACTTCTATATACAAAAGAGGTGAGTTAACTAAGGAACATTGCAATAGAAATGCTTAACCATTTTGGGTGGAAGTTGTAGAAAGGGAGAAATCAAAGTTTAGCCTATTTTTATCTTGATTACTCTCAATTGTACTCATTATTGATTGGTTACATTCCAATTCTAGATTCAATAGTTTACATCACTTAAATCACATCAACTTATCTTTTCCTTTTACTAAATCAAGCAGCTATTATTCGTTCCCTTGTATGCATATTACAGTACTATAATCTCTGTGAGACGATACTCTACTAATCATTTTATTACTTTTTTGATTGGCACACTTGTCAAGTAAGATCACCAACAATTAGTGTAGCATCTTTTTTAACCAATTGATCCTTTATTCTTTTTTATAATTTTTTTATCCTTTCTTTCTATTTATTTGATCAAAAGTTTTCCTTTCGAGGTTAAGAGAGTAAAAATCCTTACATGCGTTTTCTAGGAAAAGAACTTGTAATGGAATATTATTAGATCAGTTTGGACCATAAGGATTCTTCTTATGATAAACCTAACATGCTGGTTATGAACAAGACCAACATCATTAATTGTCTAAGTGTGATGCGAATTACTTGTCTTTTAAACCATGGTCCATGGGCTGCCAACATAGTAATAATTTTAATAATTTATATACATATCCCATGTGCAAAACATCCACTAAATTGTTTATTGTAAAAATACATGTTCTGATAATGTTGTTTATATATTATTAACATATACAAATTATTGTATCACTCCTAACCATTCGCCCTTACACACGTTAAGGGCAATATTTTATCCTTAAACTTTCGTCCATATTTTATCCTTACTGCAAATCAGATTGTCCATATGGTCCAAACTCCAAACTGATCTAATAATATGTTTTGTCTATGTAAATATTAATTTATGATCTCCAAATGGCATAACCGTATCAAGAAACTTGTCTATGATTAAATGTTGTAATAACATTACCTAAATGTTTTCAAGTTAAAATTAAAAAAACAAAATAAAACAAGGACGAAAGTTTGGACATACCAACGGACGGAGAACGGTAGCGAACAGTGGAAAAACAACGGATACTGAAGAAGAACACGCCAAAGAACGCCGGAAACGGACGGCGAACGGCAGAGAACGGCATAACACGCTCGCGACGGACGACAGAGACGACCGGAGATGAGAGAAAACAACGGACACGAAAGAACTGGACTCGCAGATCTAAAATGGAATGGGAATTAAAGGCTTCAATTTGCGACGGAATGAAAATCCGTCTCAAATCAGTAAGTTTTGAGACAGATTTCAGAAGTCCTTGGCACAATGGCGTAAAAAATGATGCTGTTTTGCTACGGATTGTAACGCCATCGCAAAATGGTGTCCTTTTTCACGCCATTTTGCGACAGACACCTATCCGTCGCAAAACGACTTGAAAACCCACGCCGTTTTGCAATGGAGAGATTAAACAGTCATGAAATGGCGTTTTTTGCGACGGATATTGTAAATTTGTCGCAAAACTTGTAATTTGCGACGGATTATGAAATCTATCGCAAATATAAACATAATTTGTGACGGAATTTTTTTCGTCGCCATTTCATTCTTTTCTAGCAGTGGTTATTGCATAAGGCTAGGGTTACCAGAAAAGAAAGAAGAGAGAAATGGAATAAGAAATTGATTAAAATATATTTATATTAAAAAATAAAAGGGTTAAGGTGCAGATTTGCCAACAAACTATTACCCGAGGAGCATCTGGCACAAACATTAACTGATGGTACCTTAATTACCACACTACTACAAAATATGGCTTTTGCGTCCCTAATTGGCATCCCATTCTAAAAAACGGAAGTAAAAAAAAAAAGGCGGTGGCATTTTTGTAATTATATGTAAGAAAAATGGACTTTTGACGTCTAAGTCTTATAATTAGACGCCAAAAGTAATAGTTTTGGCGTCTAAGTTTAATATTTAGACGCTAAAAATGAACTTTAGCGCCAAAAATATGAAGTCCTGGCGCCAAAAACAACACTTTAGACGTCTAAGTAGTTTAATTAGACGCCAAAAGTAGACACTTTAGCGTCTAAGTTTAAATATTAGACGCCAAAACACATTCAAAATTCCACCTACCACCTTTGAATTAAATGCCTTGCCTGCACCATGTAACATCCTAATTTTTAATTTTAGGATTTGGGTGTAATTATTGAATAAGTATATATGATAAATGTGTTTATTATGAAATGTTGGCCTAAAGTAATTATGAGAATAATTATTGGAAATTTAGGTTTATTTTTCTTCCCGTGATTAATTTATTTTGGGAAAAAGGAATAAATTCAAGTAAGGAATAATTTAGGCATAAAAATTTTGGGATTAATATTTTATGGCCTAGAGGAATTAATTGGGAAAGGAAAATCCTTAAATGGAATTAAGGATTTATTTATTTTCCACAATTAGAATTAAATGAGTAATGGTCCTAATTTACAGGTAAGAGACTTGTAGGGTCAAGTGGGATAACTTTAAGCTTCTCCCCAACTCAACCCATTGGCTATTAGTTAAGGCCAATATAATCACATCAGCCCACCTTATTGGCCCAAAACATAACGTATTCATCATCCAATTCACTTGAATTCCTCTTGGCCCATCACGTTAGCAGGAAGGAAGAAGAGAAAAAAAAAATTAATAATAATAAACAAAAAGAAACAAAACAGATCAGCATATCTCACTTGTCCGACTGCAACACGAAAAACAGGGACTATGAGATAACGTTAGATTAACGAAAACACAGAAAAGTTAAGATTCACCCAGCGTCGATCACGGAATGCAGAAGCAACGCCATACCTCTTGAGCTCCACGCTTATACTCAGCAGTCTATACTCATCGGACTGATCTGCCATCTCGGACTGGACCCTTAAACCTTTATTTAAATGTTGCTCCTTGGTTCTCATTCGTTCCGCACCAGTCTTAGCAGGAACCAAGCCGAGAACGTTAGAAAGAGAGAGAAAAAGAGAGAAATAGAGAGATCAACGGTTTTGGTGTGCTCTGCGTCTTGCACTTGAAAAGAGGGGTGATTGGTTTCCTCAAAGTCACGCCGTGCAAGCCGGAACTGTGGGTAAGTCGTCGGGTCTTTTCCTTCTAGTTTCCACAATGAACCAACACAAGCTTAGAAGTATTAAACCTTAGGATATAAGCTTTGAGTTTTGCTGCAATGGGAGCAATGAAAACAGGGGTGTTTTGGCATCTGCATAGGCGTTTCGGTGTTAGTGTGTGTGTGTATTCTCATCAATGCTCTTAAACTAACCTATATATATATATATATATATATATATATACATGTATACGCAAGCTGCTAAATAAGTGAAAGAAAACCTGCTGGTTGCTGATATATACAACGTTGCATATTTATAAGAAGAAAGGAAAAAAAAAAAAATTTACGTTTATATATATATATATATATGCACACGCACTCTTATATAACGCTGCTGTTAGAGAAAAAGTAGGAGAACTTTGCTGATATAACTGTATATAAATATATCTGCTGCACATTTGAAAAAAAAAATATATAAGAAAAACTTGTTGAATGGTATATGACGCGGTACATATATGAAAATAAGAGAAAGCTTCACTGTGTTTTGTGGTTAATAACTTTTTATATATATATATATATATATATATATATATATATATATATATATATATATATAAGTCATTGTTGCACATGAGAAACACTTTTCTAATTGAAAGTATATAAATATATATGGGTGACGCTGGATGGACCTTGTTATATATATATATATATATATGTTATATCATTGCATCTGGAATATAAGAGAAAAACTTACTGATCTAGGAAATCCAAACCTACGATATATATATATATATGTGTGTGTGTGTCAAAATAATAATAATAATAATAATAATAATAATGATAATAATCTGAAATATTAAGATACTATATTATGAATATCCAAAGAGTATAAATGATTTTATTAATATCCAAAGATCATAGTTTATATAATGATTGGTGTTTATAAATTCCTAATTTAAAGTATTAGGATAGCCTCTGAGAGTTTAAACTGGTAATAATAAGAAAAACCTTACTTTGGAAAAAAAAATATATATATGTATATATTGTCACTATATAAGAATTTCTATCGGTTTAGCTTTTTGTATATGAAGAACCAAACTGTAATTTTTGGAATTGTGGGACTAAAATGTCAAAATAGTCCCTTTTAAAATTTAAGCCCCAAAATGTCATTTTCAATTTTTGTTATAATAATATTAGAATTTGTATTTTTTTTAAGTTATAGGAAATTATAAACTTTAATTGTGATAATGTAGAGCCTTATTGTAAGCGGTGGTTGTGCGAGCTGTGCTCCTCAAGCTAAAGTTAAGCTTGGAATTGAGGTAACCGGGGTTAATTTATTTTATATGATTTTTTTGGGCTGTGAGGTATTTTTCTAAACCTTACTTTCATATATACTACTTGTATGTGTTTTGAAAAATTATGTGTATGTTTGAATATGAAATTATTTCAGTGAAGCAGTGTATTTTCCAATCTATGTATTTAAGTAAATATTATTATTGGGGTTGTTATCGTTGTGATGGTTGTAATGTTTGTTGTGAGATGATATATATAGAATAATAATTTAGTAAAATGTTGTTGAAAATTTTAGTGTTATATTATTTCTTCTGTTGTGGGTTATGTTGGGTTGAGGGGGAGAGATTAAGGGTGAACTTGTGCCTGGCTCTCTCAAATCCTGGCCCGGATCTTGAGTTGAGTGTTATAGGCGACACCTCCCTGTTACGGTATTACGTTGGTGACATGGGAGGGACAGATTCTTGAAGTGACTAGCTAACCTTGGCCGGTATACTAGCACCGATAGGCTGTACCACGTCCGTAAGATATAAGGAGGAGCAGGATGGATGAGTGGGGATGGTTTTAATTGTTAATTATTATGTATTATTCGTTTGTAATTGTGCTGAATTAAGGATTTCGTAGTGGTTTGTGGGCGAGTGTTGTGCCCTGAACCCGACATGTATGTTATCGAGTTTGTGGGAGGAATTTGTGCCCTGGACTCCGGATTTGTGGGCGAGTGTTGTGCCCTGAACCCGACATGTATGTTATCGAGTTTGTGGGTGGAGTTTGTGCCTGACTCCGTGTTTGTGGGCGAGTGTTGTGCCCTGAACCCGACATGTATGTTATCAAAAGGAAAAGTATTCTCCATTATCGCTTGTTAAATATTATAATTATATTAATAAACCTGCTTCTCTGACTTGCAATCCTTTCCTGCATATCTGATAAATTAATCTTGGTTACGGGGACTTTATGTCTCACCCCGTCATTATTAAATTTTTTTCAGGCGAGACCTCTAACCTTACTAGAGTACCAGGGAAGCAGCCAGAGGCATAGATGTTGTGAAACTTATAGGCCTCTTTTTGGTAATAGTGTGGTATTGATTTATATATTGCCATCATAGGGCCCTCATATTTCTGAAATACTACATTAACTATTTTTGAATGACTGTTTATTTTCCGAAGGCCTTGTTTCATACACTATCATATTATGGTGGATCCACAATCATATCTTGTGCGAAAATTGTTTTTGTATAGACCCTTTGTTGTGGGGTTAGGGTTATAAGGCTCGCGGGCTATGTGTATTTCTATTCGATATTTGTGCCCAAAGCCGTGGACTTATATGTGGTGGGTTTGTGGGAAAATTTGTACCCTGGACCCAAGGTGTGCTGTCTTGAAAGAAGAAGGGTTTCCATAATTACCTGTTAATCCGGTTTTATGAAAACATTATGGTTAATTATTGATTTGTGAGAAAGGGTCTTTTCACACCACGTCCTTGCACCACGTCCTTTCTTCTTTTTTCCTCTTTCCTCTTTCTTCTTTCCTCTTTCTTTTTTCTTCTTTCTCTTTCCTCTTTCTTCTTTATCTTCTCTGCACCTTCGAATTCGCCGACCCTCTCCTCTCTTAGCTTTCTTCACATCTCTCTCACCTTCCTCGCCGTTCATCCCTTGCCCGCCGCCCTCACGCCGTCCTTCACCGCCGTCCATCCTTGTTGGCTCACCGCCGCCGCTCGCCACCGCCGCCGCCACCGCTGCCGCCGCCACCGCCGCCGCCGCCACCGCCGCCGCCACCGCCGCCGCCGCCACCGCCGCCGCCGCCACCGCCGCCGCTCACCGTCGTCGCTAGCTCTTAGATCAATCGCCATCCCAAGTTCGATCTGACTGTACAGCTCTTCCTTCTCCTCTGAAACTTTTTTATTTATTTGTTTTAGGAAGGATAGCAGTGAAGGTCAAGGTAAGTCGTCGTGGAGATCGATCTGGATTGGGGCTTTTTTTTAAAAAAAAAAAAACAATTTGACGTCCTAAAAGGTCTCAGACGTCTTAAGCTTTAAAATATGACGTCCTATTCTTTTCTAGGACGCCAAAAGCCTTGTACTTTCTACGCCCCCTAAATAGACGTCCCTACAAAAAAGGACGCCGAAGGGGGGGGGGAATAGGACGTTAAATAGCTTTTTTGTAGTAGTGCCAATCAACAATTAAAAAGTGAAAAAAAGTACCAAATAACTATTAAAAAAAACAACTATCACAATTACGTTAAAATATGAGGCACTGGCGTAGGATGGTGGCGAAGACGCTAAAGAAAAGAGCGGTTAAGCCTTCTTGTTGGATACGGCAAACACCAACAAAGATGAGACCCTGCAAGTAGGTGATGTGGCAGTGGTGGCTGCTGCTTGTGACATCGAAGGGATGGAACCAAGGTGTAAGGTGCATGCTGGTCGAAAGCTGTGGACTGCTGGATTTGGTTTCGGTGTGTGATTCTTGTCCTGAAGCTGCATACGGACCTTGATGAGTTCAAGAGGGTGAGTGGAACACCCAGCAACAATGGAAGCTCTTTGGAGACGCCGACGTCACCGACACTGTGACAATCAATGGAAGACGGAGACACCAAGACATTGACAGTGTAACAGTGATGGGGTAATAGTTCGTTGGCCAATCTGTATCTTAATTGTGTTTTTTTTCTTTCACTTTTAATTATTGATTGGTAATTAAGATACCCTCAATTAATGTATGTGCCAGATGCTCCTTGAGTAATAGTTCGTTAGTAAATCTGCACCTTAACCCAAAATAAAATAATGTAAATTAAGTAATTGCTTTGTAGGATTTGAATTAAATGATGTGTTAGAAGTTCAGTTTGCTTTGTCAGCATTGTACATTTGTATAGTCACCACTTAATTTTGCTGAGTCAACATTCTCTGTAAGTAACTTTAACGGTGTTAAGTTTTCAGGATTAAAAGTTCACTTTATAAACTTAAAAGATTAAAATAATACCTCATGTAGACTTAGAAGACCAAATCCATACTTTAGCCAAAAGAATTTTAAAAATAAATCATCCAAAATAAAATTCAAGTATTGTGCTTTGTGATGCTTAATATGTAGATAAATATTCAATAGTTTATATTATATTGGGTTAATGAAGTAATAATACACATACTAGTTTAAAAATGTTTTTTATGTCAAGAATATCATCAGCTGTCGTCAACATACGTATCAACCAGAAAGAATAAACAAACAAGAGAAGGAACTTAGAATATTATGAACCTAAATAGATTAGTGGCGCTGACATATGGTATAAATGCCTACTTTAACTTTTCAACATTTAAGCCGCTGCTTACAATACTAACTACCCTCTCTTGATTTTTTTTTAAAAAAGAAGAAAAAAGGGAAACAAAACAAAAAGAAAGTCAAATTAAGAGCAAACGAGGTGGAAGGATCATACTGTTTATTTCGGAATCAAATAATATTCTTGTGGAGCTTCTTTGTTTACCACTACGTCACTAACCGGCGCGTGCCCTGAACCACTTCTTTTATTTGTTTTCGCTACTTTCGAAAGGCGGTAATATACTAATATCTCAACGCAACTGGTTTCTCTTATCTCACTGCTCTTAAATTGTCACTCTTGTTCTTTCACTCTCCTACTGTCATTCTGACGAATGCAAGCAGGGGCGATCCAGAAATTTATGGAGGGGCACAATTTGTAGGGAGACTCGGGAGGTTCGGGGGCAGCGCCCCGAAAATTTTTTTTAAAAAGAAAAGTTATAAATTCATTAAAAAATAAAAGAATATAAAGAGAAAAACAAGGTTAAGTACGGTTAGAAATAGCAAAAGTGCTGTTAAAAATAGCAAGGCTGGGCACTAAATAAGTTCAAGCACATATATTTTAATAACAAAAGTATATTACAATAAAAATAATTACAATATCATCCTTCTAAGCCTTATTTTTTGGAATTTCATCGTAATTGCCTTATTATCAATGCTATCAAATACATCTTTTTTAATGTAAGGCATTAAACAAATGGCGAAAGTTTGATTTAGAGAAGCGGGCTATTTGATTCTGCGATGCAAAATGATTCTCTAGTATTTGGATTTAACCCTATATTATAATAAATAAATTTTTTTATTTATTTATTTTTTAAAAAAAAACACATCTTTTAAGGGGGGCACTTGCCCCCCAAGTCATGAACGTGCATCCGCCTATGAATGCAAGTGACCGGATAGTCTAAAAAATTCGGACTTGGCTTCCCTGTTAAGTTGTTTCTGTTGTGCTGTTATTTTTAGATCTTAAAAAAATATTTCAGGATACTAAAAAAAATATTTGAGAATACTGACTGGTACCAAAAAAATACTTCAGGATACTAACTGGTACTGAAAAATAATTTACGATCTTACAAAATTATTTTATTCTCTTAAAAAAATATCCTAAAGCATATTTTTAGTAGCATTCAGTACCTAAATTATTTTTTCAAGATCCAAAAATAATTTTTTTAAGATTATGAATTATTTTTTCAGTATCTCGAAATATCTTTTTAGTACCAGTCACTACCGTGAAATATTTTTTTAAGACCCTAAAATAATTTTTTATGATTATGAATAATTTTTTCAGTACAATTCAGTATCCTGGATTATCTTTATATTACCTTACAGAGTCAGAATTATTTTTTTTTAATAAAAAAGGGGATGAGGCTGCACAAAACTACACCAAAACGGTGCAGTTTTGTGTAGTAGTCCGCAGCAGACCAAAGCCAAGTCCAAAAAATTCAGTACTGCTTCAGCTTTAAATTTATTATTGAACCGCAATTCATTTATTCTCCCATCATTTGAGAGATTATTTTAAATACTGAATTCTCTGATTAATTTTTTTTAAAACTGGTCTCAAAACACTCTTGAAGGAGTACATATTCTCTCTTCAAAGGCATACATTATGCAAAAAAGAGGATCTAAAAGGAAGCAAAGAATAATGCCGTTTGCTATTGTGGCTAAGAATATGAAAATCTTACTCAGATGAGAAAAGGCCCTAAAATACTGGTGTAGGGAAAAGCACTTACTAATTAATTATACATGTTATAAAGGGTAAAGTCAAATCTTTCAAAACGAGACACGTGCCAATTTATGACAAATTATTGAATGACACCTGGTTTAGTGGATTTTATTTGTTGGCCTAACAATCAGAGGCGGACGCACGTTATATATAAGGGGAGCAAGTGCCCCTTCAAGATTTTCTTTAAAAATAATAATAATATATATTTGAATGATTGCTCACCCTAAAATTAAATATTCACTTTAATACATCAAGACTGCACTTCGTAATCAGATGGGAGATGAATGGTTGAATGATTGTTCAGTGTCTTCTATTGAAAAAAATGTATTTGATAACATTGATAATAAGATAATTATGATAGAATTACAAAAAAATAAGGTCTAGAATGATGACATTGTAATTATTTTTATTGTAATATACTTTTGTTATTAAAATATATATACTTGAACTTATTGAGTGTCCACTCTTCATTGTAATCTATGTGACTGCATTTCTAATAGCACTTAGCCTTGTTTTTCTAAATGACAGGTTTGTAAAATAATTGCCTCTCTTATTACACCATCAGTGTTCGTTTAATTTCATGAATATTTTTTTGATATTATTTTCTTTTCTTATTTATTTTTTTTTTTGTTTTTAATGCATTTAAAACTTTCCCTAAAAAAAAAAAATTCGGGGGCGCTTCCTTTGAATCCTCAAATCCCCCTGCCAATGGTGCCCCCTTCAATAATTTTTGGGTCCGTCCCTACTAGCAATGCTTCTACTTAATTACACCTGTTTCTTATTAATCCTTTTTTTAGTTACCTTGATGACTATGTATGGTTATTATTGTTTAACTAAAACTCATGTTTTATGGTGGAGTCTCTCGTCATTTTAGTGAACAAATCCTCAAAAAGAATCAGCAAAAAATAATGATCGGATCTATGACAAAGAAGCCGTATCTATGATCAAGCCGAACAATTAAATTGATCAAAGGGTTAACATAATATTTGGTCTGTGATTGCCATTATTTTGGTTTTAGTGCAAGTTTCAATGTATAATTTCTTTTAAAACATTGGTTCTTATAATGCAATAAAAACTTGGATCATTTTATCATTAGCTAAAAAAATCAAAACCTATAGTTAAAAACTTGAGGGACCAAAACAAAAATAACATAAATTTAAGAGATTAAAGTTGATATTAACCCTTAATCAAAACAATAAAACCCAGGGGGTGAAGAGTCTTTGCCTCAGAAGAAGAAAGAAAAAGAAAGATTTAGGCAATAAGAGGGAAAAGGAATGGTCATATCAGATATACGCGGTGGGCAGAAGGTGGGAGAGGCATATGCTTTGGAAGATCCCAAATAAGGTACCTCCATTTCACTCTTACTTTTCTTTATACATTATTTTTAAAATGTTGCTTTAGCAAAAAGTTACCTTCTTCACCAGTTACTTAAGTCATCTCAGCCTTTTATATTGCCATCGCCATCAAATAAGCAAAGCAAATCCTTATAACAACCAAATCTTACCTTCTTTCCAAACCCTCTTCCGTCTCTGCACCACCACCAGCCACCATGTGAATCCTTATTCTGCTCAGCCACCTCCCTCCGTTAACTATGCATTTGGGCTTCGAGGGAGGTGGTGAAGAAGATGGTGGATATATATATAAATGTCCACACACACAAAATCCAACTCACTGTGTCTCTATACTTACCATGCTCTTTTGCTTTGTAAGGTGTGGGAGCAGCGAGACTAATAAGTTTGCTGGAAATGAACCTCCTTGATGAAGGCGAATTTTCTTTTAAAAGGGCAACTTCGATCCTTTGGCATTTTCAACTCCCTTGGTCTCACTTCACTCTCTGTGATTTGCTTGATCTCCAGTGAGTTTCCAGAAAGGCGATTATGTTCTACTTTATATATTTCTATTTCTGAAGTGGTTTTGTTTCTACTGTAATCACTCTGCTTATGTTGCTACTCGTGTTTTGTTTCTGTAATTGATATATGGGCAAATCTCAGACTTTTTGATTTTCTGGCTAGTGCTTTTGCTTTGTATTCTAGACATGCGCATATGTATTTTAAAGTTGGTTCTCCACTACCTAGTATGGTGAGAACGTGTTCTGCAACGTCTCAATAAACAAGTTTCAGTCTTATCCCTTCTTCTTGGGTGGTTATTATCTGCTTTAATTAAACTCATATCCTCCCTCAAAATCTAGATTATTATTCTCATATTTTGCAGGTTTTCCATACAAAACTTTCCCCTTTTCACCTTACGATCCTCTTAAATAATATGAATATGAAGGTCTTGCATACGTTAGAGTGATATCATTGATGTGGAATGATTGGCTAGGTTTTCATAGTAATTTCCGAAGTTCTTAGCTTGTGATTGGTTCATCAATCCTACACTAGTGATTGGTCAATTACAAGTCAAAGCGGGTCCAGTTGTTTCCGTTCCCCATTTTCGCAGTCAATTAATTTCTTGAGTTTAGATTAACTAAACTTAATATCAGCCGTTGAGCCCCAAACCTACGGTATATATCTTCCATCCCCTAACTTAATTTGAATAAAATATAGTAGATTAATTAATGTTACATGCGCTATCCAGAGTGGTTAATCTGTTTGACAGATTCAAGATCCGTCTAAATTTCTAGTTGTTTTGACCAACTAGTTATTTTTTCCAAATGAGTTACTGCTGTCCAAGGACCGCTTAAAACAAAAACTAAAATGTACTTGTATTTGCTATTAAGTATTATCTCCGGTCTTAATTATAAGACTTAGTTGATTTCTTTTAAGAGACTAAGAAGCTAAATAAGTTATTTGATCATTTTATATGTTGTATATCATTAGATTATATATTAATTTATTAGTCAAACTAATTAGTTTGAAGAAAAAATAAAAATAAAAATACTTTAAAGTAATTTAATTAGCTTCCTTAATCTCTCCAAAAAAGTCAACTAGGTCTTATAATTAAGACCGAATGAAGTATTAATTATAAGATTTAAGTAGCTTAGTGGTGTCTCGTGCAGAGAATTTTCCCTCGATTTCCTAGACATGTTTGTGCTTAGTCAGATTAAGCATTAAAGATAGTGGTATATAAGGCATTTCACTTTTTAAAAATGCAATATAAGTCAAATACATGTGCATTTTATGGTGGCTTCAATTTGCATTCACATGATTCAGGGCTAACATGAAATGACGCAAATATGTAGATAGACCGATACTTATCTTCAAGTTCCAAATCATCAAAATAAATTTAGTTCAACTAAAATCCACATCATAATATCAAATTAAATCCCAAAGATTTATTAATAATGAAAAAAGAAAAATGGAAGCCCTAGGGTCCTGGCAAATAAAACAACATAACAAAAGCTTTAGAAGCATAAATGAGCCGGTTCACTTCATCTTCCCTTGCTCTCAATTAGAACAATCATCTGAAAAAATGTTTGTATAAAGGGTGAGACTTTTACGTCTCAGTAACTCTGAATGGTTCTACCCTACACAAGAAAACTACATATGATATAAAAGGGGGAACTAATTACATGTATATTTGCATATATCACAATCCTCATATAAAACATTCCAAATTAATCATCACTATATCAATCTCTATTTTCATCACAACATGTAATACACAATAAGCAATATGCAACCACCCTTATATCACCGTCTACCCTTATGCCGCTGACTGGAGTCATAGGCTAATACATAGTCCAACCGAAAACCAATCCATTTGACTAGATTGTCCCAAGCTCACCAGTCCTTAAGATACACCCGACCAAAAGTGTAAGGTGTAGAGCTTAAGTCTGGACTATGGTTCCACTCCTTAAAGAACACAACTAAGGAGGTGTCACCTGTTCCATAGCTCCAATGCAATCCCAGCCAAAAGAAGACATGAAAGAAGGGCCCTGACAACTACCATACACTGTGCACTGAGTGACAGCATAACACTTAGTTAGAGATGTCATCATACAAAGTTCATCCTTACTCCAACCCATCATCACAAATCTAACCGCCATGACATATATTTCAAATATAATTACAACAAGGTACAATAAAATCATGCTTTCATTCGTATAAAATATAAATTGCAATACATACACATATACAAATATTTCAATCCATAAATTTCCAATAAAAGGTAATCATACCCAATTCACATGCATATGGAAAAAAATTCAGAGTTACCTATTACTCCCCAGCTTACAGGCAATCACATAAGTGCTACTCCTAAACTCTTAATTAGAGTCTCTAAATTAGGCCATGAATTTAATTCTAGCATCTTCATAGCAGCTTTATTCTTTGGGATTTTTCATTCGGTCACTTAAAATCTCTCTAACTACCGAGATTATGATAAGAGCAAATATGCCCTTAATTGTGTCGGACTTCCAACAATATCATATAATATTTAATGTATAGCATATAATGTATTATTATATCATTATGTGTGTATTAAAAATTCTTAAACTCTCACTTTAGAAAATTTATTTTTATAGAGTACGTACATGATAAATTTTAATTACCATATATTAATTTCTCATAGAATATTACTTTGTTCTAGAATAGAAATTTGGCATGTTACACAAACAACCAATTTATTTCACATAATTGTTGCCTGATTAATTTGGGCTATGCATGTGACACTTAAAATGAAATTATTTCTATAGTGTTCACCCTCGAGTTGCACGTCGACATGAACCAGGCACTGATACCATTTATAATATTCAAACGATTATTTTTATAGTGTTCACACCCAAATCAAATTATGATACCATTTGTAATATCCCAGAATCCTTGGTGGCACATCAACCCAAACCAAACCATTTGTAACATCCCAGCATCCTTACTAGCACATCGAGGAAAACCAGGCTCTGATACCATTTATAACATTCCAATGTCCTCGCTGGCAAACATCGCCTTGAACCAGGCTCTGATACCATTTGTAACATCCCATCAATTTAGGATCTGATACCATTTATAATATACTAGCATCTTTGTTGGCATATGAAATCAGTCTTCATGAGCCTTAAGCTCTTCCAAATAATGTTGTAAAAGCACCTAAAGGTGCTTCAACGTCCATGTCTATATCTACATGGAAAGATATCAAAGCTTTTTGTTAGGAACTAACAAAATGTAACCACAAGATACCACTGAACCAGTTATATATTACTGATAACTTGATTACAACAATCTGCTGGAAGTAAATAACTCCCTGGCAGCCAAGAAGTAGTCCCAGGTTTGATACAGAACCTGGTCCTCCTCTCCTAAGATACAGCTCACAAAATATTCCTTACACCTAATAAACTCCCCAATCAGATTATGCAACTGATATATATAGGAAAGATACAATAACTCTGTGAGAATATGACACTCTCCACAACCAAGAAGGAAACAGATCCGTCCCCTCTCCTAAGACAACTTTCATACCAAATATTTTCTACCACTCTCATTCCCTCCTACGGCTAATATAGTCAAAAAGTGTCTTTCACAGTCCCCAACAAGCCACCCTAAATAACAGCTATTGTTCCTACTCTTGAGTTCTTTCTTCAAAATAGCAAGTCAACTACTGCCCAGCAAAAGTTACTTTTCCCTTAACATGTAATTACCTAGGTTTTCATACAAGGTTGGTAGCGCACCTGGCTTGCTCAACGATGCAAGCGAGAGTGATGCGTCTATCCTCTCTTGTTTTCTCATGGCTTCAACAGTCAAAAGACAAGAAATTCTCCTAGATGACACAAAACTACATAAAAACTCAAACTGGGAACCCAATGCACAGCTCTAATGTCCCTCCAATGTATTTCTTCAAGAATTATAGTGATCCATAAGATTTCTCCAGACAGATCCAAACCAATGAATAGAGAAGCAGGATGTGCAAAAATCGCCGAGCCCGACACCCCATTGAGGCAAAAAGCAAAGTTATACCCACCTTCTCTTGCCGTGTTGACATTAGATAAAAGAATTGCACCTTTCTTGCTCAACACATCCCAGAATATGGCTTCTATCAAACCAGAACACATGAATTCAGGAATCAAATGAGTGGACGTCCCTCCTCTTGCTGTATTGATGTCAAATAGGTGAGAAAATGTTAATGCCAGCAGGAACGATACCACAGCAGTCCCATTCTTCTTCGTTTTTGCTGTTCCAATTGCGCCGAAATCCTTTTTTTTATCATCAACGATAAACAACAAACGATGATGCCCTATTTTTTGGTTCTTTCCACTTCTGCTTGGTTGAAATAGCCCGTTAGAGTCGGCATCTCGCCAGTGCAAAAACCCCCCAAGAAGCTTTGACGTTGCAGATGAGATCGAAAGCTTCTTCCTTCTAGATGCATCAACACCAAACAGTGGGAGAAAGATCATCGGTTTGCCATATGTTGCCAATAGAAGAGATTTTTTCGGGATATCAGAAGTTGCGATTGCAGAAAGATGCTGATGCTCCTGTTGCTTTCTTCACGTGCATTAGCTGTAGGTAAAAATAGGATTGGGCTGAAAAATATTCAGGCCCAATTGTGAAGCGTTGGGTTTTGTTAAACCTAAAGCCCTTGTTTTTCTTTAGAATCTGGTTCTTTTCATCTGCATTCAGCACTGATTCTGCGACGTCTCGTGGTTGCAGCGTCATTGGAGTTGACAAATTGAACCATACCTTCCACCTATCTCTTTGCCGCTTATCATATCTCCAACATCTTGCTTGGGCCCGTTCATCATACCTTCTTTTCTTCATTTCCTTATTGGATTCTCTTTCTGCAACATTTGTATATGGGATGTCTCTGGAATCGTGTGGCTTTGCTGCTCCGACCGAAAAATTTTCAGCATTCATATTTTCTCTTCCGTTGTCACCGACAGCTTCTTCAACCTTTTCTTTTGCTGAAAAAGGTTGTAACTTTAATTGTTGTTCAGCCTCAAGGTCTTCAGCTCTCTTTGTGGCTTGTTCGTTTGGCTCCTTCTCTGCCTTCTCGCCTGTTTCAACATCAATATTGCCCAATATTATCTCTGATATCACGTTTGCTTCAACAAGTTTCTCCTCTTCGTTTGCTTTTCTTAACTTTGCAACCATTTTTGCCTCAACTTGTGCCTCTGATTTCTCCTCTACTCCTTTGTTGTCCCTTAAAGAATCTCCATCTCTATTCTTGTTAAATGTAATTGCTTCCAGCATCTGCCTCAATTCCTTGAGACTAAGTACACTCAAGTCTTTCTGCTCCATTCTTCCCTAGGATCTCACTGCTCTGATACCAATTTGTTAGGAACTAACAAAATGGAACCACAAGATACCACTGAACCAGTTATATATTACAGATAACTTAATTACAACAATCTGCTGGAAGTAAATAACTCCCTGGCAGCCAAGAAGTAGTCCCAGGTTTGATACAGAACCTGGTCCTCCTTTCCTAAGATACAACTCACAAAATATTCCTTACACCTAATAAACTCCCCAATCAGATTATGCAACTGATATATATAGGAAAGATACAATAACTCTGTGAGAATATGACACTCTCCACAACCAAGAAGGAAACAGATCTGTCCCCTCTCCTAAGACAACTTTCATACCAAATATTTTATACCACTCCCATTCCCTCCTACGGCTAATATAGGCAAAAAGTGCCTTTCACAGTCCCCAACAAGCCACCCTAAATAACAGCTATTGTTCCTACTCTTGAGTTCTTTCTTCAAAATAGCAAGTCAACTACTGCCCAGCAAAAGTTACTTTTCCCTTAACATGTAATTACCTAGGTTTTCAAATGGGGTTCTCACACTTTCCTTGGCGTACTCAAGGACCTCGAATACTAGTATCCTTGTTGGCACATGAAACCAGTCTTCATGGGCCTTAAGCTGCTTCCAAATAATGTTGTGGAAGCACCTAAAGGAGCTTCGACGTCCATGTCTACGTCTACATGGGAAGATATCAAAGCTTTCCTTGACATACTCAAGGATGTCAAATCCAAACCTGCATTTAAGTTCCCCATGACACCTGTTAAAAAAGGTGAGTAAAATACAAAAATAATCAGATATAAGTGGGTACGTTCTTTCCAACACTTGTTATAAGTGGTCATATACAGATATTGAAGAATGGTAACAATATCAGATGCAGCAAGTTAGTGATTGTGTGTGCAAGAGCACAATAGGTTTTACAGAGGCATAATTGAAAAAGAAAAGAAAACATAGCATATCATCGAGAATAGACGACCTATCTAGAGGTCCATAGTTTAAGGTATAGATTCCCAGGCAATTGAAAAGACTCTCTCGTCAGATTTTTTTGTGAAAAGCATCGGAAGATCAGCTCTCTTATGAGCAGAACGCCTATCTTCTATTTATAATAGAAATTTTTTTCACAATTTTCTCCATAACAGAGAGAAACACCCAACAACGAAGAGAAGAGTGGTGCGATCTTTGCCTTAAGAATACAAGGGTTTCATCAAGCACTTAAAGCCGAGCAAAAATAATGGATATGAAATAGAAAAGGAATGAAGTGAGAGAAAAATAAGCCCACAAAAAAGTCCTTTATGAAAAAAGATAGAACCGTAACCGACTCAGCTAGGCATTACAACTGGCACCTACGAAATTTCAAATTTGAGCGTTCTCACTTCATTCCTATTCTCTCTCCTATCTTCACACCTGAAC
The DNA here is from genome assembly GCA_025563575.1 of Acacia pycnantha. Classification (NCBI taxonomy): domain Eukaryota; kingdom Viridiplantae; phylum Streptophyta; class Magnoliopsida; order Fabales; family Fabaceae; genus Acacia; species Acacia pycnantha. Next base: position 709,509 of record JAMWYP010000144.1, read on the forward strand.
CATGCTTTCATACCATTTGTAACATCCCAATGTCTTTACTAGTACATTCAGGCGAACTAGGCTTTGATACCATTTGTACATCGACCTGAACCAAACTCTGATACCATTTGTATATCGACCCGAATCAAGCTTTGATACCATTTGTAACATCATATCGATTAATTCTATAGTGTTCACATCCTAGTGATTGCGTGAGTGCGCATGACCAACATCTATCTCCATAAACGAACCTTCTTATCCTAACCAAATTTTCAATTCCAAAAGCTTGGTCGGCCCATCCTTAATCTTTATTATGGTATTCAGTCACACAATAAACCCTAAATGAGGAAGAAGAAAGAGGTAATAAGGTACATATACCTATTGCTATCATCAATCCCTGTGTAACATCCCAATGATTATTTTTATAGTGTTCACACCTGAACCATGCTCTGATACAATTTGTAACATCCCATCATCCTCGCCAGTACATCCACCCAAACCAGACCATTTGTAACATCCCAACATCCTCACTATCACATTGAGACAAGCTAGACTTTGAAACCATTTGTAACATCCCAACATCCTTGCCCGCACAACTGATTCAAACCAAGCTCTGATACCATTTGTAACTTCCCAATGATTTAGGATCTGATACCATTTGTAACATCTCAGCATCCTCGTAGGCACATTAACCCAATCTAGAACGTTTGTAACATCCCAGTGTCCTCATTGGCACGCCAAGGAGAACCAAGATCTAATAACATTTGTAACATCCCATCATGGTTCCTATAATAGACATTATATATCCAAAGTTCAGACTCCAAAGAAAAAACAAAAAGACAGGGTCATAATAGATACTGAAGAATGCTAGCAATATCATAAGCATCATTTAGCGATTGCGTGTGTGTAAGAGTGCAATAGGTCTTGCAGAGGCATGAAGAAAAAAGAAAAGAAAAGAACATAGCATATCATCGGGATAGATGACCTACTTGGTGGTTCTTAGCTTAAGGTTGCGGATTCCCAAACGATTGAAGAGACTCTTTGGCAAGATTTTTTGCGAAAAGCATCTGAAGATCAACACACAAGTGAGCACAATGCCTATCTTCTACTTAGAATGTAGTTTCCTTTTCGCAGTTTTCAATATATATATATATATATATATATATATATGTATGTATGTATATGTATGTGTGTGTGTCGTGTCTTTAGTTGCCTGATTAATTTGTATTGTGTATGTGACACTTAAAATGGAATTATTTCTAGGGTTAAGGTTAGGGGTGAAAATAGGCCAAGGGCTGCAGCCTGGCCTATTAAAATCCTGGTCAGACCTGGCTTGTCAGGCTAAAAGGTCAGGCCAAGGACTATTTCAAGGCCTGTTTGTTTTAATAGGCTAGGCCTAGGCCTCCCAATAAGTTTATTGCGCTTAAGTTTTCCCATGACACACCTGTAAAAAAAAGGTGGGTAAGAAAAAATAATAATCAGATGTAAATGAGTATGTTGTTTCCAACACATGTTATATATAAAATAACATGTGCCGCTTATAAAAGAAATAAACAACCAATTTATTTCACATGATTGTTTCCTGATTAATTATTTTGCTGCGTATGTGACAATTCAAGTGAATTATTTCTATAGCGTTCATCGCCGAGTTGCACATTTACACGAACTAGGCTCTGATACCATTTGTAACATCCTAACGATTATTTTTATATCATTCACACCCGGACAATGCTCTGACACAATTTGTAACATCCCAACATCCTCACTGACACATCAACCCAAAAAATACCATTTGTAACATCTCAACACCCTTACTAGCACATTGAGGTGAACCAAACTCTGATACCATTTGTAACAACCTAATGTCCTCATAGGCACATCGACCTAAATCAGGCTCTGATACCATTTATAACATCCTAACGATTATTTTTATAGTGTTCATTCCAATGTCTTTATTGGCAATCTGACCCAAACCAGACCATTTGTAACATCTTAGCATCCTTACTAGCACATTGATGTGAACTAGGCTCTGATACCATTTGTAACATCCTAACGTCTTCGCTGACAAACCTACCCGAACCAAGCTCTGATACCATTTGTTAACATATCAGCATCCTCATTGGCACATCGACCTAAACCATATCGTTTCTAACATCCAGTATCTTCACTAGCACATCAAGGCGAACCAAGCTCTGATACCACTTGTAACATTCCAATGTCCTCGTAGGCACATCGGGCGAACCAAACTTTGATACCATTTATAATATCCCAACGTGAAATAAAATCAAGTGAATCCCAGTTATGCATGATTTGTATTGAATATGCAAGTGACACACCTTTATTTCAAAGTATTGAGTTGGTCAACTTTCTTGTTTTTAAATTTGGAGATCTTGTCCTAAAAGATAAGATTTTTTTTCTATGACTTAGCTCATCAAAGAATTGGATGGGCTAGTTATGATTGTAAGTTCACAAACAGGACTCTTGCTTACTCGCGAGGAATATATATATGATGCCTTACTAACTGGTAATTTGAAATTGTTGCCAAGGTTCTCTATTTGTGAATGTCTCTGTAACCAAAAACAAGGATGAGTAAGTTAGTGCGGGACAAGTGAGTGTGAGCAGTTCAGAGTCAGATACTATCACCAAGTTGCTGCCTTTAAGCCTTGTGGTTTTCTTTATGCACATAGCAGTTTTCTGGGAGTCCCTATTTTTGTGATTTAAATACGAGATTCAAAGTTTCAATCTTTTCTAACCCATGACAAAAAAAAAAAACAGAAAGTTTGCGATTTCAAACCGCCTTCATTTTTCCGCGTCCGCTCCACAGAAAGACGCAGACATTCCCTTTAAAATGAGGATCCTGCAGACAAAAAAAAATCATTTATAGAGGTTTATTTTTATTTTCAGCTTAACATTTTTATTTTCACATCCTTGCAAGTTCATCATGTTTTTTGAGTTGGACCTTAGATAAATTTGGAAATTTCAAACTATAACATCACCAATTATTAATCCGATCAGATACATGTAATTGAAACTCATTTGAGTAGAAACTCATATTTTCATGATTTTTTTGGCCAACCACATTTTCCAGATTAAAGGACATAAGTATATATGTTTTACAAAGGCATTTTATGTTTTCACTAAAGTGACACGTTAATGGTTATAGAAACAAATTTGATTCACATATAATTAGTGGACACTTTATGTTATAAGAACTTAAAAAAAAAAAAAAGGAAAAAGAAAACTACTATCATTACGAATGAAAGTTTAAGTTGTCTTTTTCCATAAGAAAATTATCCTTTTTTTTTTTTAAGAAAGTCTATCAAAATCATTTTTGGATTATTAAACTTAACATGGAAATTTTTATATTCATAATCATATTTTCAACTTTTTTAAAGAAAGATTCACAAACCAGGTCTCATCCATACATAAAGGAATACTTTTACCACCAAAGACAAATATATGTAATTTCTATCTTAATTAAAGCTTTCTGATAAATACCTTCTTTAATGGACTCCAGCAGTTGCACGCAGAAACCGCAACAACATGAAAGATAATTCGCCTCAAGCTGCTTCGCAATGATGCTGCAAAATCATCCAAAGGTGCTTCGACGTCGTCTGTGTCTGCAAGGGAAGATCTCAAAGGTTTGCTTTGCATATTCAGCAACCTCCGATCCGAACCTGCGCTTCAGTTTCTGCAGGACACACCGACCCAAATCAACCTCTGATACCATTTGTAACATCCCAACGATTATTTTTTTAGCGTTTATACCCGAACCAGGCTTTGATACTGCTTGTAACATTCCAATGTCCTCAGTGGCAATCCGACTCAAACCAGACCATTTGTAACATTCCAGCATTCTTACTGGCATATTGATGTGAACTAGACTCTGATACCATTTGTAACATCCTAAAGTCTTCGTGGCAAACCTACCCGAATCAAGCTCTAATACCATTTGTTAACATACCAGCATCTTCATTGGCACATCAACCTAAACCATATCGTTTCTAACATCTTAACATCTTCATTAGCACGTCAAGGCTAGGCTCTGATACCACTTGTAAAAAACCTAAAATTTTGCTCTTTTTTTTTTGGCTTCAATCCATCCCCTGTTTGGTTTGAGGGTAGGGAATGGGAGGGAAGGAGGTGGGAAGGAGAATATTTACCAAATTGTCATTAATGAGAAGAATTTCCTTTTTATTGAGGATATATTTTTATAATATTGAAAAGCTTCCATAAACAATTTAGTAAAACGGATGGTAAAAAATTTCTCTCTTCCCTCTCCCTCAAACCAAACAAGCCCTAAACCTAACTTAGTTATCATCGTGATATTTTATACTCTCATTAAGAGCTCAACTGTATATTTAATTCCGCTGGATTGATTCTGATCTTGACAGGTCTTTCACATATTTTTCAATCTTGTTTTACAAATTTCAAATTTATATGAGAGCGAACAAGTCCATCCCCATCGATCATCACGATAATTCAATTAAGATCAACGCATACGAATTCAACGCATAATTTAAAAAGCAAATGATGAACAAAGACACACAAATTACAGATACAAAGGGAATAAAAACCAACCCCTTCTAATTAACAAAGATTGAAACTCATCCACGATCGAGTTTAGTGATCTGTGGTGGGGAGCTGCTCGTGGGTATAGGAGATGAAGATAACTTCATATATGACGCCGCCGAGCCCACCGCCAATTAGTGGTCCGACCCAATAAACCCAGTGGTTGTCCCAGCTCCAGATCACCACCGCGGGTCCGAATGACTCTTCCGGGTTCATGGATGCCCCGTCGAAGGCCCCACCCGCAGCAAGTGAAAACTCGTGGACCCGACTCCTCTTCTTCATCACTCCGTTTCTCTTCGAGTCAAATCAATTTCCAAGGGCAAAGCATTTTAAAACACAGCGAGCACTTTCCCAAACCCTACATCAACTATTTAAAACTCACTCCTCTCATGGCGATCCTCACCAATTTTCAGCTTCAGTGGCTTCCTAGCATTTGCGTGTTTCTTTGTTGCTTGGTTCTTTCATTTCAATGATTTAGGGTATCTCTATATTTTATTGCCGTTTTGTATATATAGTTTCTGATTCCTGGATGAGTTTAAAGAGGGCATGAAGCAAGAATTGGAATCGGAGATTGCTCTGGAGATTCAGTCTCTGAATAAAGGTGATGAAGTCGTTCCTTCTCCGTCTTCTGAAATTGACGCTGGTTCAGATTCTCAGTTGATGTTTTCTTTGCATGTTTCTGAGAATCCCGGCGGTATAGTTAAAAGTTCCGTTGTATATGGTCATCTTGTTTATACTCGAACAAAGAAGTCTCGGCATTTGCGCAATGGGTCTTCTGAGAATGGTTCGCTTAAGAGACTCAAGACCTCTGAAGATCGGGAGCCAAATGCAGACCTTCCAGCTGTTGGTGGCGGAGATGATGTAGAGCTAAACAATGTAGGGAAAAATATCGAATCTGAAGTCGTTTGCCATTTGGAAAAGCCAGTTAGGTGTACTGAATTGAAGAACGAGCCCGTGCAGTTCCTTGCTGGGGAAGGTGGCTCCAATAAGGTTCCTGCCGAGCCTTTTCAAAGTGAGGCACAGAAAAATGTAGGTAAAACAGTGAAGCGGTTTACGCGATCAGCCTTGAAACCAAAGGTTGAATGCAGCGATGAGACAAGGACTGCTCCAGAAGCTGCTCAAACGGAAAATAATAGATCAGTTGAGAAAGAGACCGCCGCTCTAAGTGCATCAATAACTCGGCGAAATAAGTTGGAACTGAAAATGTCCAAGAAGATCGTGCTCAGCAAGAAGCCTATGACTGTCAAGGAACTATTCGATACTGGTTTACTGGATGGGGTTTCAGTAGTTTATATGGGCGGCAAGGTTAGTTTTTAACTTCGCTCATTGCATTTTGATATGATGGATTGTGTTGCTTGCCCAATCTGAATTCTAGCTACACTCGCCCGTGCGCTGAAAATGAAGCACGGTTAATTGCAGGTTGTTTCTGATTTTATTTTATATGCACTAATTAATTAATATGTCGATTATAGTAATTGAAAAATATAATACTTAGTAATTGAGTAATTGTCTGGCTTTCAGGGAGAAGCATAACGACTTAGCAGTCAGTAATCTTCTATAGATAGGCTAGGGCCAGTAGTATAGTAGTCTCTAGTAGTATAGCAGTCTCTCTTTGAAATGTAGCTTTTAGTTCCGTCGGATTTAATTTTGGCAATTTCACACGTTATTATGTAGGCTTCCGGCCTGCGGGGTGTTATTACAGATGGAGGGATCTTGTGCTCTTGTTGTCTGTGCAATGGGCGCAAGGTGAGTTATGAACTCATGGTATCGTCTTGTATACTCAGCGTTCTTTAATTGATACAGTCCGTTCGTTTATTTTTACCATGTTTTGTTTGCCTGTGAAGGTTATTCCACCTTCCCAATTCGAGATTCATGCTTGCAAATCATATAAGCGAGCAGCACAGTATATTTGCTTTGAAAACGGAAAGAGCCTGCTTGAATTATTGAGAGCATGCAGAGGAACTTCGCTGCATTCATTGGAGACGGCAATTCAAAACTTTGTTTGTTCTCCACCTCAAGAGAAATATTTTACATGTAAAGGGTGCAAAGGTGAGCTTCAGTTTTGTTATTTGGCTTCTTTAATTTAAGAAGTCAAAATTAAATTAAAAGAGTATATAGTCTGGATTCGCTTTTTAAAGGCATATCATTTTTATATTTTATTTTTTAATTATAATATAATTATTTTTCACAGGATGTTTTTCCTCTTCACGATCGGAAAAAGTAGGGCCTATGTGTAAAGCTTGTTTGGAATCAAAGGAATCCGAAGGCAGTTTAATTGACGCAGTTGGCAAAAGAGTCAGGTGCTAATTTCTTCTTTCTTTTGGGTTAATTAGGTCATTTGCTTTCATCTGAGTAGCATTTAGATATCCAGTTATATGTTTCATTGACGGAAAATCTTGTACTCCCTCCGGCCCTAATTATAAGACCTAGTTGACTTTTTTGGAGAGATTAAGAAAGTTAATTAAATTAGCTTAGAGTATTTTTATTTTTATTTTTTTCTTCAAACTAAATAGTTTGACTAATAAACTAATATATAATCTAAGAAAACACAACATATGAAATGATTAAGTAACTTATTTAGTTTCCTTAATCTCTCCAAAAAAGGTCAACTAGGTCTTATAATATAATTAGGACCGGAGGTAGTAATAAAATTTTATCATATGGAATGTCGTTATTTTCTTTCTTTCTTTCTTCTTTTGGATATGTAAGAGAATGTATTATTATATATTGTTTCATTGTCTTGAAACACGTGAGATATTGTGAAGTTAGAAACTTCGTTCAGTTTTAACTTGTGGGCTGACTGCACGATTCATGTTGTTGATCCAGAAATGGGGGTGTGATGTAAGTAAATAATAATGATTTAACAAATTATGTGTGCCTTCAGTATGTAACAAAAGATATCTTATTCTTAAAAGTAAATGGCTGAAAAAGAAATGTGAAAAGATATCTTGGTATGGAGAAAACAAGTTTTATCTTCACAACTCTCTATCTAAAACACCCACGCGCACACTGTTGCATCTGGCTTCCAATGAGTGTCTCATCATTTTAAGCATGAAATAACCTATTTTGATTGTCAGAGCTATTATTTCTTTCCTCATTTTATCATAACGTTTCAGGTCTCCCAGACAAGTTCCAACCTCCGAACTATTAATTGATTCTGAGCTGTGTAACTCGTCACAAACTAACAAACATTGGAAGAAAAGGACAAGGTTAGTTTTTATATCTGTATATGTTATCCAAATCTGTGCTGGCCAATAGCCTTTTTCTTCTTCTTGGTTTCGAGTTTCATTGAGTGAAATTTGTTGTACCAATTGTCGTGTGGTTGCTAACTTATTGCAGTTTTTATTTATTTATTGTTTTAACTCATGCTGCCAACTCTGTTATTCAGGACAACAAAACGGGTTAGCAGCTCTAAGTCTTCCGAGACTGCTTCTGTGCCCATCCTATCGCGAAAGAAGCCTCTGCAGAGGCTGAAGAAGAAGTCCATGTATCTGTTTTATCTGCTGGCAACTTTGATGTGGTTATAATAATGTGTTTCTTGGTCAATTGGTAACAGAGAAACTTTTCTTTTCTTTTTTAATTTCTTATTTCCAGGCCAACAAAAACTTCAGTAAGACTGAAGACCCCACTAATTTCATCAAACTCAGATTGTTTATCTTCACAAAATAAGAGTCAATGGAAGATAACTAAAAAGTTAGTTCACCTCTTCCCCTTTGATATTTGCATATGTATCTGGTTGTTCCTCCTTTTGTTTTAGTGATGATAATAATTTTTCATCTAATGTTTTCTTCTCAAGGGATCAGCGGTTACATAAATTAGTTTTTGAAGAAGGTGGATTGCCAGATGGAACAGAAGTGGCTTATTATGGACGTGGACAGGTTGATTGTGTGTCTAATTCATGTAATAAGTTTATGTAATTCTGTCTGTTACTGTGTTGACTAATAAATTCTTACTGATAGAAATTGCTCGAGGGTTACAAAAAGGGCTTTGGAATTCTTTGTCGGTGCTGCAACACAGAGGTATTTCTATTTTAACAATTTCTTGCACATCTGCTGGTACTCCTAAAAATCAGTATGTTATACAGATGAGTTTTATGTTTGAATTTGCTTTGCAGGTCAGCCCATCACAATTTGAGGTCCATGCAGGCTGGGCTTCTCGCAGGAAACCGTGAGCTTTTTTCTATTTTTTTTTTCTTTCTGGGAAGGTGGTTGGTTGGATATTTGGCAGTCTTTTGCATTGATTGCCACTTGTGTCTGTGTTTTCATGAATGTGCTATGTTTTTGGGCAGCTATGCATACATCTACACTTCAAATGGGGTTTCTCTCCATGAATTAGCAATTTCTCTTTCAAAAGGCCGCAAGTACTCTTCAAAGGACAATGATGATCTTTGCGTTATTTGTTGGGATGGTGGAAATCTGTTGCTTTGTGATGGATGCCCAAGGGCATTCCATAAAGGTCAGATATACATTAAAAAAGAAGAAAACTAATGGATACGTTATCTATTTGCTACTTATTTTGTGTGATCATAACTTTTCTTATCAGTTAACCTCTTCTGTTGCACTAAGAACTTCTATAGTCGTGTCACTTAGCTTGTTAATATAAAAGAGTGTCTATAATGTTGCTGATATACAAGATGCTTAGAGTAAAACAAAATTGATTGCGAGGCTCATAATCATAGATTGTGTATATTGTAAGAGACCTCATTCCATCAATCTGACCCATTTCATGTGCATTTTGAGTTTTGATCCTGCTCTTGCAATAAGAGAAATGATGTTTCATATGATGAGGTTGTCATTTTCTATGAGTTATGATAGTTAGCTTGTTAACCTCTATGACGGGATTAATTATTACAATTCTTCAACCAAAAATTTTGTCCTCCGTTTGCTGATTTAGAAACTACTTTGAAGCAGATTTTTTCTGATGTTTCATATGATGAGATGGTCATCTTTTAAGTGTACCATTGTATTCCATTGAAATGTACAGAATGCGCATCTCTATCAAGCATTCCACGTGGTGATTGGTACTGTAAGTTTTGCCAAAACATGTTCCAGAGGGAAAAATTTGTAGCACACAATGCGAATGCTGTGGCTGCTGGAAGGATTGACGGGGTTGATCCTATTGAACAGATAACCAAGAGATGCATTCGCATCGTCAAAGACATTGAAGCTGAGCTCAGCGGCTGTGCTTTATGCAGGTAATAATTCAACCTTTAGATTCTAAGCTTACCTGGTTATCAGCTTATGTATCTTCATATTGATGCTTGCACTGAGCAATTACTACCTCGTGTACTGTTATACTGTTATATTTGATTATTATCCATCTTGTGCAGTTGTGATTCCCACCTTAGCTATATATTACAATGAGAAATTTTGCATGTAGGGCTTATGACTTCAGCAAATCAGGATTTGGTCCTCGCACAATTATAATCTGCGACCAGGTATGCATGCTAGTCTCCTCCCCACTCTTCTCTTAGAAGTCACATTCAAGACATCAAATATGTACAAGAAATATATAGTTTCAGTGGGGTTCGGTTTCAGTGCTTATCACAGAGATGAACTTTGTGGTGCTCATCTCTATGGTGAGATTTAAACGTCCAAATCCAATTTCAACAATTTAGATTTAGAAATTTTCAATTAATAATTTTAAAATGAAAAATTCAATTTTTTTTTTGGCAGAATGATAATTAGGAGATTATTCTTATTTTAGATTCTTCACCAATTAAAATTGCAAGTTATTAAAAATATGACAATAAAATTATATTATATCTGGACCATCTAATTTTGATTTGGACGGTCTAGATCAGTGTACCCAAACTACTTCCATTTTAGTGTTCATAAAAGAGCATGATGTATGTTTTTTTGGTTCTTATTTGATATGCAATTATACCGATCACTTTTGTTTCTATCAAATTAACTGTACATGTAGACTTAGGCCCCTTTTATCTAACCAAGAAAAGGACAAGACGTGTGTTTCTCATCCCCCTCTTTTCTGGGTCCAGTGTGAAAAGGAATATCATGTAGGCTGTTTGAGGGATCATAAGATGACATATTTGAAGGTACATGGTTTATTGCCATCTTTATTTGTTTGTTAGTTTGGACACTGATCTTTCTTTTCCGCTCAACTTGTTATGATATGACTCGAATTACTAACAGGAATTGCCAGAAGGAAATTGGTTTTGTTGCACAGATTGCAACAGAATACATTCTACTCTGCAGAAGTTCTTGATCAGGGCGACTGAGAAACTTCCTGACTCTCTTGTGGATGTTATTAAGACAAAACAAGAGGAAAACGGTTTGCAGCCTTTCAATGATATTGATGTAAGATGGAGGCTACTTAATGGCAAAATTGCTTCTCCTGAGACCAGGCCATTGCTGTCAGAGGTTGTTTCAATCTTTCATGTAAGTTGTGCCCGTTCTCCTGAATTTTTTCATCGTTTTCTTTCTGTTTTCATCCCTTAAAGGGAAGGAGTCAAGGAGATAACGATATACTACCCCCCGGTCCTTGAGGACAAGAGGAGTACTTATTTGTTTCTTGAATAATTGGTAGATATGTTATGCATTCTTACCCAGGGCAAACAATATTATCATACCTGTTTTGATAAGTGTCTTTTTGGATTTGATTTTGCTTGATTCAGTCTGATTGAAGCTTGGTTGATTTGTGATTTACCAAATACTGAATAAATTTTGGAGGAACCTGTTTACAGTAAACTGCTGAACTAATATTTCACCTTTTGTACAAATGCATGTGAACACATTTGTCTTGTGATTTTATGATCAACTTCATGTTGCCTCTGCTTCTGATGGCCATGACAAGCCTATGTCAATTGTAATGGCTTTCAGTTGAGCCCGGCTTCAGGTGTTTGCTTGGGCACATGCGAGTTGCAAGTCTAGTTCTCTTAGTACTTTCTATTTTTCCTTGAGGAACCTCTATCTGACATTTTACGTACTTCAGGAATGCTTTGATCCTATAGTTGATTCAACTTGTGGACGTGACCTTATCCCAGCCATGGTTTATGGGTAAGAAAACACTTTTTACTTGACTTTTTTAGCCTTATATGTGTACCATCTGTTTGCTTTTCATTTTATGATCAATTTTTCTCGTCTCAATTTACTTATGTCTCTCTTTCAGAAGGAATGTGCGGAGTCAAGAGTTTGGAGGAATGTATTGTGCAATATTATTGGTCAAGTAAGAAAAGTTGTTCTGTCTTCTGATTAAAATTTTATCTCTTCCAGTGCTTTTGAAAGTTTGTTTTCTTGATATTGCAGTTCAACTGTTGTATCAGCTGGCATGCTTCGAATTTTTGGTAAAGATGTGGCCGAACTTCCTTTAGTTGCAACAAGCAATGGTAATCATGGAAAGGTACGAGAAGGAAGTAGTACCCTGTGCTGCTCTGTACTGATTTTTTTTGCTTTATCTATATTTGTCGTTACTTAAATTGATTAAATCCTAGGAAGCATGGACACACAGCACTTTTATGGACTAGGCAAAACAACATAATTTGAGATGTTATTGGCTGAAAAAACAAATTTGACATGTTTATTTGCTTGACCCAAAAAAGTTTACAGATAATACACACTGTTGCCTAGAGTTTTTATGTCCAATGTGTCAGACACACGGACATATCAAACGTTCACATTCAATGTAAAGTGTTGACTAGAATTTTTTGAAGTGTTTGTGCTTTGTAAGTTCACCAAATCCCTTCCTCTTGCTCAAGATTTGGCCTTTATGCCCTCGGTAATTTTGATTTATTGCGGATGCGTAATATGAGGAAGTGCCTTAGTGCAGCGGTAGGCTACTGCCATGTGATATTGAGGTCACGGATCACGGACGGACCTAGGGGAGCTAGGGGTGGCCCCCGCCCCCCCTAAAATTATAGAATGTTACCCAAATTTTCAGGAAATTATATTTCAGCCTAATAAAAGTTTCAATTTTTCACTTTAGTCCCCATTAATAGCTTCGTTAAGGGACTAACATGAAAATATTGAAACGTTTATAGGGTTGAATGTAATTTCATAAACACTTGGGTTTTATTCTGTAATTTTCGCCCCCCTAATTTCCATTCCTAGTTCCGCCCTTGTCATGGATTCAAATCCTAAAAACAGCTTCTCTGATGTTGGAGGTTAGGCTGTGTATATCTATCCCTCCCAAAACCCCACATAGTGAGAGTCTTGTGCACTAAGCTATGTGTAATATGACACATACTCCTTTGGCTTAGAAGTGCATTACTTTTTAACACATTGGTTCACCCTGACAGGGCTACTTCCAATTACTCTTCACTTGCATTCAGAGACTGCTGGCGCTGTTGAACGTAAAAATGCTTGTGCTACCAGCTGCTGAAGAAGCAGAATCCATATGGACAGATAAATTTGGGTTCCACAAGATGAAACCAGAGCAGGTATATATGACATTGTTTCCATCTACGCCCTATAGCTTTGTGGCTAACATTTTTGTCACTACTTAAATTCATGGTAATGTGAGGCAACCAGGTTTTATTATGGCTGATAATTAAGATGTCCCTTGTGCTGCAGATTAGCAACTGCAGAAAGAACTACAGTCAGATGGTGACATTCCAAGGGACATCCATGCTTCAAAAATGGTTCAGCCCTGTCAAGTCTTCAATGTGAAAGGGGAAGTTTCGTAGCTTTCTTGTTTTGTTTCCTTTCCTTCATCCCTGGTCATGTATATACCTTTCTTTGAGGGCGCTCTAGAACCCGTCGCTGTCCATGCTCAATTGTTCAATCAATTATGTCATTTTCCCATTCTAATTTTAACGGCTCGTAACTAACATAAGCTCCTGGAGTCTGGTAGGTTCATTATTTATTTAATATTAATTGACGAATTTAATTTGAATCTAAAAAGTCAGCCCAACAGTTACAGTTGAGTAAAATTAGGAATCGATGACGTGTGGATCAACTCGAGATGGGTGATTGGGTGATCGAGAATTTCGATAAAGGATTAAATATTTAAGTTTCTTTTTTGTTGTACAAAAAAAAATCTGAGAAGAAAGGAAATCGTAAATATTGGCAAGTAACTGAGTTATTTATAAAGCGACTTTCAGATTTTTGAAGGATTAAATCTCTTGCAAATGGTCGTGCGTTTAAATCTTGAAAATTTGTATAGAATAAAGAAAAGACCAATCAGTACTTTCAATTTGACAAATCCCTAATTTGACCTATTTGGAGGAATTTGAAAATAGTAAATGTTTCAAAATGATCAAGCTGCTCTTAAGATCTCCTTTCTCATTTTATTGTTCTTCTCTTCCATTTTCTTTTTGCATCCCCTTCTCCTCTCTCCCCCACAACAATCACCGAATTGAAGGCCAAATCACTCTCTCTGGTGGCGCAAAGCTTGAGGGTAGTTTCAGGGTCATCGAAGGTGGTTGTGAGTATGACCGTGGCGGTGGCACCAGCACCACCAATGGCTATATCGATCTAAATCTTTGAGATTAACTAGGGGTGCAATTTCCATGACAGGAGCCAAAGGAACAACAATGTGGGTTTGCGTCTTCGAACGAGATCTTCAACTTCAAAAAATTCTCTTCTGACCACAAGCAATGACTAAAATGAAGGAGGAGGAGGATGGGTTTCTCAATCGGGATTAGAAAGTTGTGTACTTCATCGCCGTCGACGATGGCCATCGAGTTCTTTCGATTTAGCCGAACCTTGTCCTTTCCAAGCCACTCTTAAGCGAGATGGGAGAGAAATTTGGGAGCGGGAGCCGTCGGTGGTGAGATTTGAAGCAGTGTTGAGCGCTGCTATCGGAGACTGAGGTGGGAGAGAGAGGTGGAAAAGAGGAAAGGGTCATCGCCCGTCTGATGCCATGTCAACCGATCCAGAAACTCAGCCTACTCACCTTTGAACTCGGGCTCCAATTTCAGTTATCAACTGCCCACAGGGATGGCGCTACTGTTTCTCGGTTGCAAGTATGAGCTCTGGCTCATTGTCATTACAAGCCCGGTGGAGAGGGTGCTACCAAACAACAGATGATTGATTGTTATATACAAACTCTTGTTAAGGTTGTTGGAAGGTATACTGATTTTGGTTGATGGGTTGCTTGAGAAAATGAAAAATTCCCTCATGAAATTTCGGTATTCACTGAATACCTGATTTTTCTATTCTTCTCTATTTTCAGTGAAGAGGAAGCTAAGAATTGAGATTAACATTTGTATAGAGATTAACAACGTTAGAATTTAAATTAATGACTTCAGTATATTATTTTACAACTTTATATCCCCAAAAATCAACACGTATAGCCAGGTATAATTCATAAGTTTCAGGGGTTAAGAACAATGATTAACAACTTCAATGTCTTGTTTCACAACTTCATATCCCCAAAAACCAACACTTATATCCAAGTGTACTTTTCAGGGTGTAAGTTTCAGGGGTCAATAACAACATCGGTATAGATATTAACAACATTAGAATTTAAATTATCGATTTCCGTATCTTGTTTCTATTTTGTTTTCATTTGTCACATAACTCAAGACAATTTGATCATTTTGTGAGATTTGAAAATTCTAGATTCAATACGATAAGAAATAGATTTTATTTCCCTAAAAAACGTCTATTTTTCAAAAAGGAAAATAAAAAATAAAAACGGTGACATTTTTGTAATTCTGTGGAGGAATTTTGAAATATTGGACATCCCTTTAACAAAAATAGACGCCAAAAATATACTTTTTCCGTTCCAATTTAGAAAAGGGACACTAAAAGCAGGGACTTTTGGCGGCATTCTAACTCTAAAAGAGATGCCAAAAATAGAACTTTTGGCATCCTTTTTAGAGTTAAGACGCCAAAAGTGGTCTTTCAACGTCCCCAATTCAAAATTAGGACGCCTAAAGTAAACAACAACAACAACAAAAAATTGACAAACAAAAGACAAATCCTCTCCACTTTCTACTTTCTTCGATGCTCGACTCGGCCTCACAAATCAGTCAATTCACCTTTCAACCTCACTCCCGCTCTCACTTCTTTCTCCCTCGAGCATGAGTACCATGAGAGTAGCACGAACCAAGGGCGACGGTGGCACTCCACGGCGGTGGATGTGACGATGAGCACTAACTTGACGGCAGTAGCGACGAATGCCAATCTTCATCTTCGATCACGCAAGGGTGAGTGCTAACCTTCATCTACGACAATGATGATTAACGATGGCAGTGAGGTTGAATCAAGGTATGTGATAGTGAGACCTTTACTTTCACCAAATTTTGCATTCTATCCTCGTCTCCCTGCACCCTTATCTTCATCCTTCTCCTTGATAGCTTCGATCTAGTGGTTAAGTTTAGAGGCAATGAACGCAGATCTAGAGCCAAATCTCATAAAGAACTTGATTTTGAGCTAGATCTGGAGCCAGATTGCATGATTTTGGTTCACTGTTCTTATTTGATTTTGATTTTGGTTCACTGTTATTAGACGATGACGAAGTTGGGAATGAGATCGAACTTGGTGAGAATATGATTTGTTACAAGGCACGTGAAATTCCCATCTTCAAGCCACCGTTCGATGCTCACACGATCTAGATGAGCAACGCCCATACCTGGATGGGAATGGCTTCAGTCCACTGCGTTAAGATTCGCTTCCAATCCACTGCCGGGAAAACGACGTCGTTTTGTGTTAAATGCGTTTCTGTCAAAATGGGTCCAGCACCAACTAAATAATGCGACATCGTTTAAAGTCTTCCCATCCTCTGCGTTTATTTCGTGCATTAGTTGAAAAACGCAGGGAAAGTCGCGCGAAGTTCTTTGGGCGATTCTGTTCTTCTTTGGCGCGTTCGGCTCTAACAAAGCGGGAAAGTTGATGCGGTATTGTGAAAAGCTTTTCGACAAGAATTCTAATGAGAGATAATTGTGGGCATTGAATATTGGTAAGAATTCTAGCGGTGAAATCATGAATCAGTTTTGTAAAAAAGAATCATAGATAAATCAGTTCTCAAAATGTTAATGAGGCACAATGTTTCTTCAATTAGCCCATAAACGAAGCAACACGATCGAGATAAGCAAGCATCGCACATTTTCACACAGTAACAACATTATTGTAGTTTGCTACCATAGAAGTTTCAGAAAAATAAATTCGTTTTGCTGCACTAAAGAAATGTTAAACTCTGATGTTTGGGTTTGGTTCTAATTAATATCCCTTTTATTATATATATTATGTGGTTATGAATGTGTGTGATTGAGAGTATTCAAATAAAAAGACTACGAAACCTTAGACATTTGAATAAAATCCTCTTAAATGACATCACATCCTATTGGCATCCACTTGAATGTACGATTCTATGAAATAAATATGTGTGTGTGTATTTCAATGAAAGTTTGATAATAAAGTTGAATTTATAAGAGTTTCTACTTATATATGTACATGTATGCTTTGTTTTGGTTTATATGTGTGTGTGTGAGAATATATGTACAGTTTATTTTTTTATCATTGATTTACAATGGCCATATACTTTTTAATTTTGTAGGAGGAGCCATGGCTATAAATTTGACTCCTACACTTAATCTTGAATTTGACAATATAATAGAATCATGGGAATTTTGGAGGGCATATGGTAGAAGAGTTGGTTTTGGTGTTAGAAAGCGAAGTTTAACAAGAGTAAAAAGGATTCGTCAACATATACATCTTATCTATATGTTTGTAATAAGGAAGGGGTGAGAAAACCAAATACACGAGAAGTGCAAATTAGGAAGTCTAGAGATGAGACAAGAACAAATTGTGAAGCTAGAATGAAAGTTAAGCTAGTAGATGGAAAATACAGAGTAAGTGAAGTTTTCTAGATCATAATCATCCTCTTGACCTCCGAAGCGAGTTCATTTGCTTGCATCGCATAGAGGGCTAACACAAGCTCAACGTTTTGAATTAGAAAATGCTGAAAAGGCTGGGATTAATCAAAAATTAGCATTCAATTTGCAAAGCCAATATGCAGGAGGTCGAGACAATGTGGGATATACAAGAGTTGATGTGAAAAATTATCTTAATTCAAGAAGGCAACGGGCTATGAAATACGGTGAAGCTGGATGTATATTTCGTTATTTTGAACAACAATTGGCAGAAAATCCATCCTTTTTTCATTCTCACCAGATGGACTCAGAGGAGCAAGTGACAAATGTGTTCTGGGCTGATGCACGCATGTTGGTTGACTATGCTTGCTTTGGAGAAGTCATTTCACTTGATACTACTTATTGCACAAATAATAACCACAGACCTCTTGCAATTTTCTCAGGCTTCAATCATTATAAAGGAGGGGTGATTTTTGGAGTGGCATTGTTATATGATGAGACCATTGAGACGTTCAAATGGCTCTTTAACACTTTTTTGCAAGCACACAAGAACGTAAGGCCAGTAACAATCTTTACTGACCAAGATGCTGCTATGGCACGGGCATTACAAGAAGTTATGCCACATGTAAAACATGCCTTGTGCACATGGCATATTTCAAGGAATGCAATGAAGCACCTTCCGAATTCATTGGTTAAAGATTTCAACCATTGCATGTATCATTGTTGGGATGAGACAGAGTTTGAAGCAGCTTGGCAAGCATTATTATCAAAACAAGATATAGCAGAAAACTCATGGTTGATGTACATGTACCAAATAAACGAGAAATGGGCAGCATGCTATTTGAAGAATTCAAGGACACTTAATGGTACAAATACAATGTTACATAATGGTACAAATACAGGTTCAATGATTGATAGTGATCTCACTCCTACTACTACATGAAGTCTCTAGTTCAGCTTCTTTTGTGTAGCTCTTTTGTACAGCTCATTGCTTCTTCTGGGCTCTTTGTCTTTTTTGGTTAAGCAAGCTCATCATATTGTTCTCTTATGTTGGTGTCCATTATGATCACAGAAGGTCATCATTTTGTAGCACCATCATATTCATGTCTTTTCACCTTATCATTTGAGTAGACTCCATTTTTTTGGTTGAGCTTGTCATCCTTCATGTAATCTGTTAAGAAATATGATATACAGTCATACTCAATATACATTGGATAATGAAAGTTCATGGTGCATATACAGTGCCAACTTTACCTGTCAAAGATGCACAAGTCTTATAGTCATAATTGTCTTTGCAAATGAACATCAAGTAAAATCAAGTTTCTACGGGATCTACCAAATTGAAGTTGATTTGTAAAAGATAGATGATCAAATAAGAGCTCAAAGAATTCTATAGGTACATCAAATATGTCTTTTGGTATGAGGCCAAATGATCTCTTATCAATTCTCAACTCTTCTTGCTTTAATTCTTCCATCGTGAGTGAAAAAAAAAAAAAAAAGGAAACCAACATACCTCCTTCTACTACAAGAGTCTAAGCTACCATCTACATAATTGTCTTTGCAAATGCACATGAAAAGGAAATGCCACAACAGCAATAAAACAACTCTGTTCAGAAAAATGAAGTCCAAGATCCTGTTTACAAAATCATGAAAATTGCAATAACATATAATGCATTTTCCAGTTGTCATTATCATTCGCAGCAGCAAAGTGTCTAAGAATAAATAATGCAATATGATATTCATGACTCTACAAGCTAAATACATACTGTTTTGAAAGAATTTTAGGAGGAAAAAAATATTTACATCACTGACTCAATTTCTTAATGGATTTCTAGTAGGTATAAATAGAATGCAGGCTAGGTCATATGCTTTTACATCCCAATGATAAATAAAATGCAGGCTAAGGTAATTATTGGGTATGAACTTTGGTAAACAATGGTTAAAAAATCAAATAAGCTTTAATAACTGCTCCAACAGGAACTTGATTACAGATAAATGCCAAAAGCACACATTATGTAGTATGTAGTGAGACATCAATATGTCAAAACATACTCCTCATCCAGAATAGTGTAGCAATATTGTTAAATTTATAAATCAATACTACATATTCAGGCTTTATGCAAAACATATGGAGAAGATGAAAAAAGAGAGGATTACAACTATACCCAGCCAAGGCATTTAGAAATCCTTGAGATTCAGAAGGTAAAAATAATTGAAGAGCCATGCATATTCCTCTAAAACACTTAATGTCGAATTTTGAAACAAAAAGGAGAAGTAAAGAATAGGAAATCTAGTAAGGTGTAAGGAATGGAGATGTGACTATAAGCAATGTAATAAAGATATATGTCCACATCAATTCAAATTCGGTTTTTCAGAAGGTAAAAATAATTGAAGCGCCATACAATATGCCTGTTACTGTCACTCTGCTGCTGTACAAACTGTGCCATGAATCCTGGGCTTTGCATGGCCTTTGCCAGACACTTTGCCCATAACCTGCACACGTTGCCCATAACCTGCACATGTTGCCCATAACCTGCACACGTTGCCCAACACTTTGCAATTGGTTATCGGTTGCTTGTTGCTGTTATCTCAACCTAACAAGTTCTTGCATAAGAACATTCTTATCCCTTTTCAATCTTTCAACCTCTTCATCAAGCCCAAACTTTCCAACCTCAATACATGCCCCAAATTTAAGGTCCCAAATTTCTACCTTCACAGCAGGCAGAATTAACTAGTTTCAAGGACCCCATAATTTTTCTAACTAGAATACATCAACAAAAATAAAAACTAGTAAACATAAATCAAATGCCCACCAACCTTGGAAGACTGCTCCCCTGATAAAGCCACATATTGTTCAGGACATGCTTCATCTAAAAGCAACCAGGTTTCATCAATCAACAGATTCCAAATTATAACACTCATGGAAGAATCTCCAAAATGCAATTCTTGGTGCAACTTTTCAAAATAAGCTAAATTTGTTTTGAAAATCCACTAATCCAGGTGTTCTAGTAGTATAAGCATTAAATAACAAAGTTTAATATAACTAAATTCTGTAGGATAGAAAAAGAACCAAACAAAAAAACAGAAAGAATGCTCATTTGAACTAAGAAAGCACTTTTACAATACGTCTGAATCCTATAAAGAATCTTTATATATTTGCTCTTAACAAGTATATCAAAGTGTGAGAATTCTAGGACAGTGTCTACCACGGCAATGTCCAATAGTATGGAAAAGATAGGAAAAGAGGGGGTCAGAGAGATGTTGGTGAGAACTGTAGGAATGGACCTGACAAATTATTTCCTTCGATCGAGCTGCATATTTCATTAACAAAAATTGATATGTATTTAAAAAAGAAACTGTTCAAGAGGTGAGTTGATTAAAACAGAGAGTGCATGGCAGAAAGTTCTCACATGTAAACCAATTGCAAAAATTTCCCTAAGTGCAACCATTCTACCTAATCTGGATTCGGATACTCCAGAGAATCGGAATAGCGTTATGACATTCAGTGACGATGCAAGGAATTGAACACCATTGTATCGATTTCAATAATTAAAGAAGCAAAATAAGGGAATTCTGGGGGGGGGAGTACCTGAAGATTCGAGAACCGATAAATTGTAAGGGATGAGAATCGTTTGGTATGAATTTGGGAAGGAGCGTTGGGAACGAACACCAAGCTCAGAATGGTAATTCCGAAGAGTTTAGGGAGGCCGGCGGCCAACCCTGGCCGCCCCAGGATGGGAAGAGGATACTTGAAAGAGGTCCAACTTCAGTCAGTGTCGTGTGCCGTAGAGTTGGTGCTGGACCCATTTTGACAGAAACGCATTTAACACAAAACGACGTCGTTTTCCCGGCAGTGGATTGGAAGCGAATCTTAACGCAGTGGACTGAAGCCGTTCCCATACCTGGATCGATGCTTTCGCGATACAGGATGCAGGTTTTTTTTTTGTAAAAAAAAAAGTCTTATAGAGTCCCAAAAAAGGGACGTTGTAAACGACATTGTTCACAGACTCTACTACGTCGCTTTCATAAGTGTTCTCTTGGCTAGGGACTTAGAAAGGGTCTAAAAACTGACGTTAAAAGTATGTGTGTTTTTTTAATAATAGTGATTCCTTCATCATTTCTAACATGGGATTCATATATTGGCAACATTTATTTGTCTTTTGTCTATTTTAATAGTATTTTTCTAGGATTTTCCTTTATTTCTTCTAAGAAAGACTTCAATATTTTGCTTTTTATATCTGAGGCTTGGTGAAGTTAGTTGTTTTGATACTTTTGTTGATTAAATATACCTTTTTATCATTAATTTCTACTTCCTCTAGTCCTAAATATAAGACATTGTTGATTTTTTAAAGAGATTAAGGAAACTAAATAAGTTACTTAATCATATCATATGTTGTGTGTTATTAGATTATATATCAGTTTATAAATTAGGTAAAATAGTTGGAAGAAAAAAATGATAAATTCATATATTTTAAAATAATTTAATTAATTTTCTTAATATTTTTTTAAAAATTCAATTATATCTTATATTTAGGACGAGATGATTATATTCAATACAACTTTACTAAACACGCAAGACGTTGTTTCAAAGTATTTGGGCTATTCTGGAATACGTAGAGAGTGTGTAAAACAATTTTGCGACACGAGACAAAGAGAGCCCAATACCTTACACTATTTCATCTTTCTAATTTTTGTGTGTTGTCTGACGTGACGCAAAAGCCTACTGACTGGCGTTGCGGCACATCTGGGCTACCATCAAATTGGAGTTTACAGACTAAGTGCTTATTTGAATTAGTGGTAGAAACTATTTTTTTAACGTGATTTACGATATACGAAGTAAATATGTGAAATGAATTTGTCTCAACTTACATAAACGTACTAAATAGACCCTACAAAGACTCCATAATCAAATCATAATGTCGCTTTTATACAAAAGCAATCTCCATTTTTTTCGGATAGACCAAAGTAAAAAATTGTGAGTGATGTGCTTAAAAAGGCAGTTCCTTATGCCAAAGAGATCAATTACTCCAACCTCCAAGGCTCCAATTGCATCTATCAAAATATTAGTTCTTATCTTTCAAATTTTCTTTTTCACCAGGTGTTTTTAGTGGATCATTTGAATGTAAAACTTTTCTGCTTTCCCAGACTCTTGCATCACTGTCTACACTGACATGTGAGGCAGAGAGTTATTACGTACTAATTATCATTTTCTTTGCAAAGCGTTTGACTTACTTACAAACAAAAATATAAATGCAGGCCTTTGTCAAAGGTAATTTTGCCGAAATTTTTTACGGAATGACAATTTTATCTTGGAAGTATTTTAAAAGGCAATTTTGCTAGTGTAAAAAATGTAGCAATTTTGCATTACCATTAGTTAATCAAATATATTGAACTGACAGCACACCTGTCATCCATATCATTTTTATTAAAGTGTAAATTTGTGTCTAAAGTTCATGTTCCATCTACTTCGTCTTTTTTTAAAGGTAGATTTGAAACTTTTGGAGGTGAATTTGTACCTTAACAAAAATGACGTGAATGACATATGAATTGTCAGTTCGGTATATTTAGTTGACAAATGGTCAAAATTAACTAAAAAACGGACATGATAAAATTACTCATTTTTTTACACTTTCAAGGCACAATTGCTCCTAGGTGAAAACGCGGGGGCAAAAATATCCTTTAACCCAATAATTTTTTTGATCAATTCTTAATTCTTTTATCTTGATTTCATTAGTTGGATATTTAGATCGCCACGATTCCGTTTGTCTCAAGACAAAATAGAAAACTTGAACTAATTTTTATTTCCATTTTGCCAATAAGCTTTACTCTTTTTTTTTTTTTTGCCAGCAATAAGCTTTACCCTTAGAATACTCATTTATAAATTTTTTTAAAAAAAACATTATGATGAACTATTCAAAAAATTAAATTTTCAAATAATAATATACGATGTTGGCCCAACAAAATAATCATATATGATATTATATTAAATTATAATAATTGGCATTATTCATAATAAAAGGGGCATTATCGGTATAACTTTTCGATTTCTTTAAATCCCAAAAGTCGTATGGAAAACTCGCATGTTGCTAGAACAGATCCTGATCGGACATTTGATGGGATATACTCCATCCGATTCTAATTATAGGAACACTTTCGTAATGCAAAACAAATAGAATGGCTTGAATTTTCAAAAATATTTAAACCGACAAAGTGTATGGCTGCTTAACATATACTACCTCCAGTCCTAATTATAATAACACTTTCGTAATGCAAATCTCATTTGTTCGACGTCACCCAGTGGCGGACCCACGTTGGTGTAAGTGTGTGCAAGTGCAGACAGAAAAATTTAAGATATCTATATTTTTTAGCTGAAATCAATTAGTATAGTGTATCCCTAGCTCAGTGGTAGAGCAATCACCCACTCATAAAGAGACCGCTAGTTCGAACCGGGTGTGCTCCAAGCTGCTCATTTCCTTTATTTTTTTCCAATGCCCCAAGCAGCTCATTTCCTTTATTTTTTTTCCAACGCCCCAACCAGCTCATTTCCTTTATTATTTTTTCCCAAGTAGCTCATTTCTTTTTCTTTTTTTTTCCAAGCAACTCATTTATTTTTATTTTTCTTTTTTCCCAAGTTTTTCTTCCTTATGAAAAACACATGAAGCAGTATTTTTATCTATGATTTCAAAACCATATTAAAAGAACCATTGATCATACAAGACAAGAGTGAAGAAATGCTATATAAAACAGAAAATATTTAAAAGTCTTCATTTTTTTATAACTAGCCATTATTTCCATTATTTATATATTTTTTAAAATTATAAATTAAATACATTTGTTTGATTCGAAGTCCTAAGAAGAAATTTAATTCTCCCATTGTAAACATTTCAAACTTACATTACATGATCTTATAGAACTCTTGACACACTTATGTTGAACGTAATACGTTTGATAAGATTGATGATGGAGATATAATGCAATATTTTCAAGGAATGAAGAATCGAAGAATGCTTTTGTAATCATTATGTTGTAATAGCTTAATTGACTGTTGATTATTATTTTTCTATGTTAAATTGAAGTTTTCTTTTCTTTTCTTGGTCATATTCTTTTGTTTTAAATGCATTTAAAACTTTCCTTAAAAAAAATTTCGGAGGCAGCAATTGTGCACACATAAATATTAAAAGCTGGGTCCGCCACTGACGTCACCAAAAACAAACTTTATTAATTAATATTCCAAATATCAATTATATCTTAATACAATCATATATCGAATGGAATAATAACTCCAATCAATGCAATTCCATATGCCCAATGTAGGGTCTTAATTTAAATTAGAACTGTCTCATTCAAATTCAACCCTCCATTGTTCTTGTAAATGTTGCTACTTTCCCCCTCAAACATCATGCATGCACTCTTTCAATTTAGCACTCATCAGTTTTTTAACAACTCAAAAGTGCTCTAAAGTGTTTGTTTCAATTAGTCAAAGGCTTTTGAATATACACACACAAATGCACGCACACGCCTCGTCACCAGCATTTACTTTTGACCAGAAAAGAGCTCAAAGAGTATTGGTACCACTAATTGAAAGTTAATATCAAAACTTACCAGTGAGAGGATTTGGTATTGTGCAACAAATTAAAGTCGACACAAGTAATTGATTGATTGATTAATTATTTTGTAAATAAACACGTGAGTATATCATGTTGGGATGGCAAGATTGCACCATATATAGCTTAGTGAGAATACAGGCACACACAACATCTAGTCCTTCTTCAAAACGTAGGCACGTAGCTACATGCATACATGTCCCATGTCCAAAATATTATCTCTCTCCTTTGTGACCAAGGGACAAAGATGCTGGCCACAATTTGTGCTTTTAGTTTGGACTCCTTCTACGGTCTCATTCGTCTTTGGTTTAGTTTCTGTGTTTGTTATGCTATATATGCTTGGTATAAAATTATGTATTGACCTTCCATGATTGGCACTGGTTATGTATTCATGTTTTACTTGTTTAAATAGATTTGACTTCTTATAAAAAAGGGCCAAGAGCTGCATTTTTTTTCCACGCAAGCCCCTACTTCACATCATTGTGGTGAACTGAATTTCAAGAAACTATTGCTTATGTGATGACCTGAAATTCAAGAAACCATATTATGTTTTAGTTGATGCAAGATTGATCAAAGAAGATCTTGACGGAAGCATGGGCAGACCCAAGGGGGGTTAGGGGTCCCCCTAAAATTTAAAATTATGTGTGTGTGTATATATCAATTGGAAATTAAAAAAAAATAGTCAGCAACTAGCTATAACTCGAAAGTCAATCATTTACCCTCTTATTGATAGAGTGATTAGACTTGTACTCACTCTTCCAGTTTCTACGGTAACTACTGAAAGATTTTTCTCTGCTATGAAGATAATCAATAACAGACTTCGAAATAGAGTGAAAGACTAATTTCTTGATAATTCTTTGATTACATACATTGAAATAGAAATTGTTTTGAGTTTCAGCATGGATTCAATTATAGATGAGTTTAACAATATGGAAACACGTAGAGTAAAAGTCAAGTAAAGTAATCTTATTTTCTGTAATAGATTTCTTTCAATTTTTTTTGTATATTAGGTTTGTATTGTATTGCAAGTACTTTTATTTATGATATAGTATTTTCTTTTGCTCCTTGTCATTAAAATTCTTGGGTCCACCACTGGACAGAGGCGTAAAAGTCTAGAGCTTAAGGTGATTTTGCTTATGTTTATTCTTTTTGTCTTTGTTTCATCAGATTCATGTTGAGAGAATTTGGCCAGGAAGGCTACATTTTTTATGAAGTTTTTAAATCTCTACTGAAAAGGGTTTCCACCTGATTTAGCGGTACTGTCTAAATTTATAATTGGCATCATGACATGGTGCTCATCATATACAAATTGATACAACGATAACATTGTTTTGGGCGGACCTCTCTTAAATATAGAAGTTTCTAGTTTTATATCAGGGTAAAAAATTTCTCCAGTCACCGGAGATAAGTTATCTCCAGTGACCTCAAAAACTACGTCATTTTGGATTAATGAATGGTGTTTTCGTAATTTTGCACCCTTCATTAATTCACCTAAAATTACGGAAACATTCTTCATTAATCCAAAACGACGTAGTTTTGAGGGTCACTGGAGATAACTTATCTCCCGTAACTGGAGAAATACCTTTCCCTTTATATTATACCCATGTGTATATATAATTAAAACGTACAAGTATTATTTTCTGTTTGAAACCGGAGCAAATTACGTATATACTCATGATATATATGTTTTAATTTTTTGGTCACATACTCATGATATTTGGTTTGAATGCATATTAGTCTCACATGGAACACATTTTCTAAACAGTACTCCATGCATTTTCAATTATAAGTACGTTTTAATTATTTCACACAATTTAATAAAGTTAGTTTAATTATCTTAATAGTTACGTCTCAGATTGAATCTTTTGAACTAAAATACCCTTATTATTAATGCTTAACTTTGTTATTTAGATTGATGACGTTCATTTAATAAACGAGTGAATTTGAAATCATATCTTAATTAAGTGCATCAGAAATTGGGTTATTTTTGCTTTGATAAAAAAACAAGAAACCATAATTAGCACTTGCTTATAATAAAAAACGGAGGGAGTAAGTGGAAATATTTGCTTTACTTTTATATCACTTTCCTGTTTGAACCAAGAGGCAAGAGCTGCATTTTTTCCATGAAAGCCATACTTTAATTACATCATTGTGTTAGTTCACATCTCGGCTTTTTATAGAACTACGCTAGGATTTGGCACTCATTAACGATGTTAATTAATAACAATAACAATAATAATGATATTGATGTTAATGATAATATAATAATATACGTTCGGACACGTACGTATAAAAGTATTAAACACTTTGCATGTGGAATTCGAAAACAACATTAAATTAAAATAACCGCGATTTAGGCTTTTTTGTTTAGGGAAACTCTATCTCAAGGCCCATATTAGCAAAAAAAATGTTAAAAAATGCCTAAGAAAAAGTCACATATCTTTCATAAAACGTTAGTTGTTAATGAGACTGATATAGTTGTTAACGAATACTGATTTAATTGTTAATGAGACTGATTAAGTTGTTAGGATATTGTTGTTAATGTTACTGATTTAGTTGTTAATGAGATTGATTTAGTTGTTAACATTTTATGAAACAATACTAGAAAATACCCTGGGACCTTTTTTGACATGTGACTTTTTCTTAAGCATTTTTTTTGACATATTTTTGCTAATATGCATCCAGAGATGGATTTTCCCTTTTGTTTATCGATGTGTTTTTTAAAAAGTGACAATGATATGAAGATTAATTAAATAAATATTTTTTTAGTTCTGAACATTTTCTAATTTTGACTTTTTTTTGTTTTTGTTTTTACATGGCATGCAAAACGATTCCCTCAAAAAGGAGGTAACGGGGCAAAATTACATTGTTACCTTTTCCTTTCAAAGCAAAATTATATCGCTTTATGATAATTAGATAAAGCCAACAACGGATCTATTCAGAGGTTTGTTTGTACCAAACACTAATTAAGAATTAAGAAATAGAGGGTATACATACATTCATATATATCGGCATTACATGAAATTCTATCAATTTATTAATAGGTGCGGTGTAATTATAAATCTATGCATACACGCATACAAAAGGATATGTAGTCCGTGTGAAGAAGCTAAGATAGTTCATCTTCAAGTGTCTTTAATTTCTTAATATACTAAATATTATGGAGCAATAATTATAGTTGCATCAATAAATATCAAAATAATATAAAATTCATAACAATTACAATATATTATTCATAAATTAAAAAGAGTACGTACATATATATCTCATTCTCCTCAGAATTTATTCAAGTACATGATAGACCCACCCATTTAATTTATTGTACACAACACCTATTTTTTTGGGACGAATATCTAGAATGTTTGAAAATTTAAATTGTTGGATTAAAACAATAGGTTAATTATCTAATAATCATGGCTTATTTCCAAGCTAAAGTAATAAACAAACATTTGACGACATGGGGGTTTACCCTCTCAACAAACGAATCTTCAGGGAAGAAAACAGACACACAAGAATAACAACCAATACAGAGATATATGGCTTGGGGTGAGATCTATTTTATTCAGATAATTAATCTAACTAACCAGTACGTCGTCGAGACTGTTCCATGATATCTTGAATTAAATGTGAAGCATTAGAGTGAGACGAACCTTTTTCCTGAACTGCCCTTTTAGCCATCTTCCCAAGTTCCATTGCTCTCCTCCTCATTTCACCTTCTTCACCACCTCCCATGCACATTTCTATAGCCTCTTTGATTCTATCTTTCTTCACTAACACCCCAACTTTTCCTTCATCCCCCCACCTCACTGGAACCTCAACACCGACTCGAACTCCGATCTTGAGAACCTCCACGATCAACTTCTCGTTCACGAACTGCTCGGCGAACAAAGGCCATGTCATCAATGGCACACCAGAGCACACTCCTTCTAACGTCGAATTCCAACCACAGTGAGTCAAGAACCCTCCAACTGCAGGGTGTGACAATATGAGAATTTGTGGGGCCCACCCTTTTATCAAAAGCCCTCTTCCTTTAATCCTTTCCTCAAAACCTTCAGCAACCAACCATTTCTCCATCTCAGAATGATCTTCTCCGGCAGTTTTAAGTACCCATATAAAGGGTCTTTGTGATGACTCTAAAGCCAACCCCAGCTCTATTAATTGTGATGGAAGAAGCCGACATAAGCTACCTAGGGCAACATACAAGACTGACCTAGGTTTCTTCGTGTCAAGCCAATCCGAACAATATTTCTGTTCAATTGAAGGTTTGTTGCCCCTCTCAAACTTGTCCAAGCTCTCCTTATTACACAAGGACAACGGACCTATACACCAGACTGACTTGTTCATGGCCTTCTCGTACTCGTGGGCATATCCATGTTCTAGCTCCTCGAAGCTATTAACGACAACACCATAAGATGACATCTCAGCCTCTCGCATTTTGTCTCGAAAATCATCCAAGTCAGGCTGAGCAACAAACGCTCCGGGAAGCTGAGCTTTCGTGATCTCAATGTTCTGAAGCAGCCCGGGAATAAGAAAAGGCTCAAGGTCAGAACTTACAGAGAGATGAGCATTGTGAAGCATGATATTGTAGGAACACAATAACGAGAAACAACACATGCCATGGAACACAAGCCTAGGAATGTGGAATTTCTGGGCTGTTAAGGATGTCCAAGAGAGACATTTGTCGGATATAATACAGCTAGGTGGAGGGGTGGTTGGGCTTTTAAGGTAATCCTCCAAGGGTTGTTGCAACATGTCGAGTGCATTGTAGAACTTTCTGACGAGGCTCCTAGAAGGTAAGATATCAAGATTCTCGCAGCCTAAGGGAAGACCAACTTGTTGGCAAGGGAATGGTATGTTGAGAAGATGAATCTGGAGACCAGATTCTGAAGCTCTGTGAATTGTGTGGTCGAATCTTGAGGCGTTGTGAGGTGTTGTGAGCAAAGTCACGATCACTCCTCGCTCAGCTAAAACCCTAGCCATGTCGACCATAGGGATCATGTGGCCCTGAGCAAACAGTGGTACCAACACAAAGTGAGGTTGCCGTGATGAAGCCATAATAATAATATTGGTATATGGTAGCGATGGAGATCAAGTGTATAGCTACTATATATATATCGTTAATAATGAAAGGGAATATAGGATGAAAAGGCCATCATGGCTGGCCGCATTATATATTGCCCAGGTATTCCCCGAGGATGGTACGGTTGACTTTGAATAATTCAAAAGGGACGTACGTAGTGAGGTTTTGCCATGATTTAAACCTAATCAATTGCGCGATTTTTTTTTTTTTTTTTTTGTAAAAAAATTTGTATTGACTCGTGACGAGCTTTCCCTTTTGCTTCTGAATTCTTTATTATTATTCTCTCAAGTCTCATGCATGTCTGAACTATGTGCTACTTTGACTTTCCTCCGATCCCGTGTTGATTCAGTTATATGTTGCGTGAGAGACAAGTTGTGTTACGTTCTTGTCCCTGGCTTATAATACTATATTTAGCAAGCATTTCTTTCTTAAAATATGTCTGCGAAATTATCTGGTATTTTCTTAAATATTTACCAACTCTCATCTTAATGATCTCAAAAATTAATATTTGTTTCAGTTATGTTTTGGCATTAATTATTTCCCGTTGAAGATACTAAATTCAATTTTATTTATGACAATACTTAGATATGTACGTACTGGTGCAGGGAATATTGTTGAGATTGGTTATTAATTACTTCAAAAATATAATCATAATAATAAAAAATCTTATTATATTCTTTATTTTATAATCAAATAATTTATAATTTGATCAAATTGTTTTACTAATTATATAATTCAGTCAAACATATATTTCATACTTTTTGTGTTTTATAACTAAGCAAATTAAATTAATAAAAAATATATAATTTCATCTTAAAGTAGAAGTAATGATATTGTATAAGAGACCAACAACATAGGCATCTTTTGATCTTGAAAGCACTTAAGAAAAATTGAGAGACTGGTAAGTGTTTAATTAGACTTACATACTTAATATATTTTTCCTTTATTAATACGAAAATATTTATTTTTTAAGAAAAAATAAAAATTGTTAATAGCAAAAATTAATGAGGTTAGAGAGTCGTTCATGAATTGAAAAAAAAAATCAGTATATAATTAGATATTTTGCTTTTAAAAACGTAGGGAAATGTCCCCTAATTAATATTCATTATTCTCTTTCCCGGTGCTTACTGCTTAATAATTTTATACATAACGGTTCTTATTATAAAACACTAACTAACTAGTATATTTGGTCTTTTTTACAATACACTTGCTTGTTTCCAAAGAGCATTAATTTTTTTTTTTCTATGTATGCCCATGATTAATAAAAGTAGTTTGTGAGAGTAATAATTAATATGATATTAGAGTTTAGTGCAATTAGTAGGGGTGATATTAGAAATTATTAAAATTTTATGACATGCAAATTTAATGACTTTAATTTTTTTTATTGGTTTGTAAGAATTGTTAGTTAGTACTTTATAATAAGGATCAGAGAGAGTAACTCTTATGTTATGCGGCATAAAGCCCAGAGAACGAAAAATACACTAATTCAAATTAAGTCACTTGATCAGTAAAATCATGTACCCCTCTGGTCCTATTTATAAGTCATTTTTGACAAAAAAAAAATGATCCTATTTATAAATCCCTTTTCAAGTAAATGGGATTGTGATAATTTCGCCCATATTAATTGTACCAATGAAAATAGAGAAAGAAAAAAGAGTTGAAAATTACTTATTCATAAATGAGGACAAAGTTGAGAATTTACTCCTATAATCATTGAGTTAACTACCTCTCTTTAATATGTGCGATTTAGTTAAAAAGGACTTATTAATAGAACTAAAGTGGTAATCATATAAAAAAGAAACAAAAAAGTTGTAGATTACACGATTACATGAAGCGCTAGCATCTCTCTGTATTGAAAACCCGAATGGGCCGGTTTAACCCGAAAACCGGTAACATGAATAATGTCAATCTTATTATATTATCGCACTTAATGAATATTGATTTTGATCATTTAACCTAATTGGATGAAAATAAAATTACTTTTTTCATTATCTTCCCGTGACCTTCAACATCACGTCTCTTGGAAATGATATGTACATAGCAACATATATTTCCTGCACATTGAACGATTCAAAAAGGGCTTCATTACTTATTAAGTGATTCAACTAAGATGAACGCATATTCCATAACAGACTTCTTTTCCATATATATAAGACCCCTGCGAAGTCCTGTATGGCCAGCGAATGTTTGGTTGGTCGTAACAAATAATTCAATAATTTGAATATTTTTCATTTTCACATGTGGGGTTTGTAAAACACGGTATTTCTAAAGTGTTCTTCGGATTAAAATACAATATTTACTTTTCTGTAAGCTGGAGTGTGTTTGGAATAACAACGTAACCACGGGTTGTCAAGTTGGTCAGCTTGAAATGACCAATCTAGAAAGTTACTCCTCCTGTCCTTAATTATTTAATTATAACATATATGTGATATACTCTTTCTAAGATATTTCTATGTAATATTAGATTATAAATCAATTTATAAGTTAGGAAAATTAATTTGAAGAAAAATATTAAATAAACGAGACAAAATAGGAAAAAGAAATTAACATCCAACTAACTCTTATATTAGACACCCAAGAGAGTATTTTAGATCCCATTGTTAAAGCCGGTCTCTCAAAAGAAATGATTATACTACCTCTAACCTTTAATATAAGACATAATTGACTGATTTTAAAAGATGGGTTAAGTACCAATTTTACTCTTGAAATACGTGTCCAGGAGCAATTTTGCCCCTTAAGCTTTTGCCGGAGCAATGTTGCCTCTGAAGTATCAAAACGGAGCAATGTTGCCCCTCCGTTACAAACCCTAACAGTCAACTGTTGACCGTTAGGGTTTCTAACGGAGGGGCAACATTGCTCCACCGAAACGTAGTAATGTTGTGACCTAACGTTGACCGTTAGGGTTTCTAACGGAAGGGCTACATTGCTCCGTTTTGATACTTCAAGAGCAACATTGCTCCTCCTAAAATTTAAGGGGCAAGATTGCTCCTAAGCGCGTACTTCAGGGGCAAAATTACTATTTAACCCTTAAAAGATTAATGAAGGTAAATAAATTATTAAATTATAGCATATATGTCATTAGATTATTTATATAATTTTATAAGTCAGATAAATAAGTTTAAAGTGAATTGATAGATATAAATATTTTGAAGTAATTTATTTAATATACTTAATCTCTCTAAATTTAGTGAACTGAGTTTTATATTAAGAATTTGAGGTAGTATTTATTCAACATCGTATGTATGAGAAAGTAAATAGTGCCAAGACTGCCTAAAGGGGGGTTAGTTAAGTTTGGAGACAGTAAGATTTGGAAATCTTCCTGAATTGATACGTTATGTACGTAGAAAATCAGAGTTAATATAACTGATGGATCGGAGGACTACGTGGAACTTCATGGAAGACACGTACTAATTGGCAACAGAATTAGTCCCGAAATTATATATAGTCTGGTCAAAATAAAGTGATAATATGTATCATCACCATCATCATTAAGTCATCAGGCAAAGTTTAATGGCGAAACGCTGAAACTACGACGTACGTATGTAGCTACTTCCTCCGATCCTAATTATAGGAACACTTTTATAATGTAATTTGTACTATAAAAGTGTTCCTATAATTAGGAACGGAGTAGTATTAAATAATGAATCCGAGTAATATATAAATCATAGATAGGGAAAGAAGAGAGAGAGAAAAAAATGAGGCTGCTAATTAAGTGCTAATTGACACGCATATAGAAAAGCTATATTCTGTATAACGAATTACGACCGTAGCAATGGAGATACGTACAAAAAGTAATTGCTGCTACAAAACGAAATGGACGTACGTGTACGTGTGCTTAAGCAGTGTGAAAAATGGGCTAGACTTTAGAAATATATACACAAACTCATTTGGCATACCAGTGCTGTGTGTGATAGAAATGATAACATATTGTGAATCGGATATTTATCAAACACTTCTTCCATTTTCATGGATAGTGTTCTCTTCGTAATATCAGCAAAATCATATAACTCGTTTTCTCAAACCAATTATTAATTAATATAAATACCAATTGCCATTTTTTGTCGTTTTAAATTAAACAAAATCACCAAATAATACTTACTAACAGAAAACGACATGTATATGAGTTTATTATTAGCATTAAGCTTTCGATAAATTTACTGCAAAGAATTGAATTTCAATTTCCCTTTTCTAAGCAAACTTTTATTTTTGAGTTAATGGTATATTGATCAGGCCGATTTCTTCTATAATGAGAGGAGAACTTTATTTTTAAATTTTTGTAATGTAATTTTAAAGACGTCAATTAATAAACAAAGATGTAGCCAGAAAAAAAAAAATACCAAATAGATGCTTTTTTTTAAAACCTTGGAAGATGCAAGTAACCAACTATCACCCGCTGATATTATTTGACAATGGAAAAAGTTTAATGGATATTTATATTATTAATAGAACACTAATTTAGTGTTTTCTTTTATTTTCTGCCCCGACAAAATTGAGGTCAAATTGCTTATATCCATTTGATCAAGTTTATAGATAATTTTACAAGTGTACATACTTATTTTAATAACTAACAAATAACAGAATAGCAAGTTTAAATATGAAAATTTACATATTCTAATTTTAACAACTAACCATAGCTAAAAAATAAGTTTTCATTACAAATGTACAAATCCTAATTTATATTACAAGAGTTTATACAAAATCTATACAAGTGTTCCTGTAAATGAATTTATAAATACACATTTAACCATGACAAAATAACAAGTGTGAATGTGTGATTGAAGAATTCAAATCATTCATGATCATATATAAATGTAGTATGGTTCCACTAGTAACTAAGTTACCATTAATTCCCCATTTATAATTATAAATATAGTATGGGTTTCACTAGTTTCACACCAGTACTAAAAATGTAGTTAAAATGATTTTGTGCATTTAAAGCAAACAAAAAAAATTTTGCCACATCATTTGTAGCAGAGAAGTATGAGTTTCTACCGTGGAAGAGGGAGTTTTTGACTAAAAAAAATTTACCCACATAATTTGTAATAGAGAAAAAATCTTGCCCACATCATTTATAAAGGTGCTTCCATGTTATTTGCGTGTACACGGGAAGATCTTAAAGCCTTGTTTTGCATATCTTTCAGTTTCTGTAGGACACACCTGTATCATATAAATCTTACTTTTACTACCTATACATGCCAACTGAGCTCCATTATTTATAGGGTGGACTCAAGAATTTTACTAACGGGGGCGAAAATAAGAAATGTTACATCATTAAATAAAGTACTTGAAATACAATATAGATCTAACACAAAAAATTGAATAAATCTATTACAAAAATTAATATTACTTCACCTGAATTATTTTATGACCAATATGATTTTAAAAATATTATTAATAACAAAAGTAAACCGATTAAAATTAACTATTAATCATAATCTATATTCTCATAGTCATCTATTAACCAAACTCAAAACTTACCTAAAATCCTAACCTTAAAATATTCTCTAATCAGTATAAAAGTAGTATCATTAAAAAGATAAAATCATGTATAATAAATTTCATAAAGGAAATTTAATAAAAATAAGTGCTTTTAAGTACTTTATTGATTTTCTAAATTTGTTGTAAGCTATTAAAAAAATGTAGCCAGTTGAGGAAGAAGAGACGAAAGCGTTTTCGGAAAAGAGGAAAACAATTGGGGTTGGGGTATATTAACAGTTGTAAGCCCCACCTTTTTATTATTATTATTATTTTAATAGGGTGCCATATGGGGACTGTCACTGGTGTTTCATGTTTATATCTTAGCTAATATAGTATGGCAACGAATATATATAGTTTTTTTTAAAAAAAAAAAAATTAGGGGGGCCATCTCTAGCCCCTCTGTCCGCCCTTGATTGTTTATAAGCACCGCCGTATCACAAATCTGCACATATTTTTTGGATTTAAGAAGAGAATACACATGCCTCCACCCCTTCCCAGCGTTTCCACTGTTTCGTAAAAACCTAGGATGTCTCTCCCAACACCTTGACTAACTTTAGGATCAAATCCCCTCCTAGAAAATCCGACTCCAACATTTTCCTTTTCTGAGGACTGAGAAACACAAAAGACCAAAACAATTGGGCTCGACAAAACCCAACTACGGAAGGTCTAATTTTGAGCTTGGCCCATTAGATTTATATGCTCTTTTTCTCCAAAAACAAACGGCTTGAAAGCCATTTTTCTCAGATCTTTATATGTTCATTAAGATTCCTTGCAATCTTGCATCCACGTTCTGTAATTTGTGATGTCAATTAACTTAGGTCTTCGCATTTGAAACTTCTTGACAATGACCTCGTTCTATGTAACTGAGATTTTTAAAAATATATGCTTATGCGGATGAATTTGAGGATTTAATTTTTAACAGAGCCTAATGCAACCGGAACTAAAGGAGCAGAATTCTTAAGATGAGTTGGTTCACTGAATTGGTTATTGAATCTATAAGTTTGACAGATTACTATTGAATTAATAAAACTATTAAATTAATAAAGCTTAAGGTTGATCACCTATATTGGGATTCAAAACATGGGGCCTAATCACTTGAATTCAAAGAAAACAAAGATCAAAACATCCTAAATCTTACATTACATGCAAATTACGACATTTCAAGTGTCCCAGAACAATAAAAAAAATTCAGGCCATGCTAAACTTGGAAATAATGGCAGATGCCACTACATACACACATTGGTTTGCTAGATATAAGTGGAGACAGGCACATACTGTTGGTCAGGAACTTATTGGCAAGAAACAATGATCGTAAAAACAAAGTGAATATACTACCTTCAATCTTAAACATAGGACTTAATTTGTAGTGGAAACCAAAGAAGTATTTTTTTGCTAGCTGGGAAAGAACACTAGTCTTGTTTGGTTTGTTGCCTGATATCTTGAATGAGTAGGCTCAAGTTCAACTCAGAAGACCCACCTTCTTGTACAGCTCCCTCGGCCATCTTTGCAAGCCTCATAGCCTTATTTCTTCTTTCTTCACTTTCCTCTGTTTCATCCATCAACCTGTGTATTGCCATCAGAATGTCTTGTTTCTTCACCAACACCCCTATTTTCTCTTCCTCGCCCCAGGTCATGGGGCTCTCAACCCCAACCCTCACTCCAATTCCCAATACTTGCACCACAAACTTCTCATTTAAAAATTGATCCCCGAATAATGGCCACGTCAGCATGGGCACACCTGCACATATTGCTTCTAAAGTTGAGTTCCAACCACAGTGTGTTATGAACCCTCCAATTGCTTTGTGTGACAATATAAGTACCTGAGGAGCCCAGCCTCTGATCAAAAGGCTCCTCCCTCTGGTCCTTTCCTCAAACTCATCTTCTTTAATCCATTTGTACAGTTCTTCTGAGTGACTTCCTGCTCTGATGACCCAAATAAATGGCATGTTTGATGCTTCCAAAGCCAAACCAAGCTCTTTTAATTGCAAAGGAGTTAGATTGCACATGCTTCCTAGGCACACATAAATAACAGACCTTGGTTTCTGCAAATCAAGCCATTCCATGCATTTGTCCTCGTCAACTGAGGCCTTGTTCCCTCTGTGAGCCTTATCCAAGTCATCCTTGTTGCTGAGTGAAACAGGGCCAATACACCACAGTTTATCTTTTCTTGTCTTCTTGTATTCTGTTGCATATGCTGTCTCCAACTCTTGAAAGGAATTCACGATTACCCCATAAACGGCCATTTCAGCTTCAACCATTTTGCCAACAAACTCATTCCAGCTTTCCGGTTGTCCTGGTAACTGGGCTTTGGTGATCTCAATTTTATCAGGCAAGTCAGGTATAACGAAGTATTCTGATTCGTCCCTGATGTTCTCGTAACCCTCATAACTCATGGCTTTAAGGCTCCATAGGAGACAGAAGCAGCTTACTCCGTAAAAAGAAATCCTAGGAATATTGAATTTGCTGGCGATGTGGGCTGTATATGGCAAACCCACATCAGAGATTATGCAGTTTGGTTGAGGCGTTAACTCTCGGAACAATTCTTCAGCTGGTTTCTGCAGAATGCTCAGTGATTCATACAAGCTCAAGCCCATGCCCAGTGAAGGTAGCATGTCAAAATTCTCACACCCTTCAGGCACTCCAGCCTCTTCACATGGGAACTGAAGCTGGACTAATCGGATTGGAAGGCCAGACTCAGAGAAACGAGCAAAAGTTGCTGAGAAACGAGCAGCGTTATGCGGCGTTGTGACCACCGTAACAATCACGTCATGGTGAGCTAAAATCCTGGCTACGTCAACCATGGGATTCATGTGACCTGGGGACATGAATGGAAACAAGACGAAGTGAGGCTCAGATGATTGGGAAGCCATCTGGATATAAGATATGCTCGATCCAATTCCTTTCAACTAAGTTATGGGCAACAGGCCTTTTGATTTGCTTCAGCCTTCAAGTCCCCGAAGTGCCTAGAATAGCAACAAAATAGCAACAAGTCTAGCTCGTGGATGACACCTCAGCACGATTTAGACACCAAAGTTGACCCCATCCAAAAATATTTTTTTAAGATCATTTAATTGGAAAGTACAGTATACAAGTTTTAAATATGATTTTTTTAGAATACTTTATTTATTTTTTCAAAGATCAAAAATATTTTTAAGATCTAAAATATTTTCTTAACACCTGTCAGTACCTTGAAATATATTTTTAAAATCTTAAAATAATTTTTGAAAATTATAAAATATTTTTTTAGTATCAATCAACATCCTAAATACTATAGGGCCCTGAATATAACTTAAAACTCACAAAAATAAAAATAAAAAGCAACTACAGCCATTTTTTAATGTAAAACGATGAGGTTTTACATCAAAGGATGGTAGCGTATATTAACAACAAAGGAGAGAAGTCAATCCCGCTGCGTATAGCGTGTAGGTTTACAAGTGTTGGGGGATAAGCGAAATGCGCAAAGTAGTCGAATTATTTTGGTCAAAAGCGTCATGATAGATAACTGGCTTCTTCACAATTATCTATGGAAGTTGTTTTAAAAAAAACCTTTTAAAAGTCACATTCTTTCTTATGTGCCATGTCTAGGAAAAATTAGAGTGAAAGGCATAGAAAAAATAATATTTACTAGACAGGATAATAAAAATTATAATTATAATCAAACACTAAAATATAAATTTTAAAATATTAAATTTCCCCCAACTATATTAATTTTTTTAAAAAAAAATTTGAACGCCCGAGTTAAGCTATTCCCTTTGATTCTTATTATAAGGCACCAACTAACTTTTTTCGCAAACCAA
Source organism: Acacia pycnantha (assembly GCA_025563575.1). Classification (NCBI taxonomy): domain Eukaryota; kingdom Viridiplantae; phylum Streptophyta; class Magnoliopsida; order Fabales; family Fabaceae; genus Acacia; species Acacia pycnantha. The sequence goes on from JAMWYP010000144.1 coordinate 748,794, forward strand.
TAAAAATAGTTAAAGTTAATAAAGTTGTCCTATAATTTAAATAATTTACAATATTACCCTTACTAAGGACCAGAAGGAGTAGATTTCAAGGTACCGACAAATATAAGGGTAAATTAGGAAAAAAGTTGACAAATATAAAAATAACTCTTTAATTGTTGTTAAAAGAGTATTAATTAGGGTAAATTAGGAAAAAATTGACAAATATAAAAATTATTTTATATTTAGGATCAATATCAACTCCCCAAATATAACTTATATTAAGGACTGAAGGGGGTATAATTTTATAATCGACCCCATAAAATTTAACTAACCTCAGTAACTATGCAAATTTTACCTATTTTTTCCCGAGTCCTATCTAACTATGCAAATTGAGCGACTTCATGAGAGACATGATGCATGTATGCAACATAAAGCGTCGGATACAAATTTTGCTCAAAGTGAGCCAGGTAAAATAATCTTGTTACCCACTTATTTTAGTGCCAAATTAGAAATTGGGGCAGTTCTAGGTCGAGCTATGAAATCGGGCCAATTAGCAAGCTGGGTTAAGGAAATTTAAGAAGCTTCAGAGGCTCGGCTTGAAAATAGGTCAAAATTTTGAAATTGGCCTTGAGGCCGCACTGTAGGCCTCTAACTTAATCGGCCCTGCAGTTAGGCCCGTTTATCTGTAGCATTTTCTTTAAAAAAATTTAATTACCTAGACTTCAACTTAATGAATGTATTTATTTGTAATTACTTAGATATTTTTAGTTTAAACTATAACCCTTTTTTTATGTTTATTATTATTCTGTATTAAAACACATAATTAGTTATTATAAATTTTAAAGAATTGATGTTTTCATATTAAATAAACACATACTTTGGTATTACAATATTATATAAGTAATAAATTATAAATATATTTTGTGTAAAATAAGTATAATTATTTTTACCTGTCAAGTAAAATCATACCTGAATCGAAGGAATCTGCAGACACACACAAAATTACGAGAGGGAAAGGCATTTTTTCGTGGGCATACACAAAGGAATTCATTTGTTTAATATTTTTTGAAAAAAAAAAGGAAAAAACATATTCTTTGTGTTTATTTGTTTTTATTACGAATTAATAAATGTGTTTATTTGTTGAATGATTTATATTGTTTACAGTTCTAGGTCGCATGACTATGAATTATGTCAAGCTAGAAACTGGATTACTAAGAAGATAGTAAAAATAGCATATAATTAGGTGTTTTCAGAGGAATATCCGAAGCAGCACATATGTATTCACTAATTGTTGAAATGAAATCTCAAGATCCCTCACACTTAAGCAAACTGAGTAGAATAATCTACAATTAATCACTATTTCATGACAAGAGTCAGTGAAATATTTGGTATAAAGAAATTAATGCGGAACATCTTTGATCCTTTAAGTTCAAATTAAAACCGACAAAACAAACCTAAACTTTTCAGGCTGAGGATAGACTTGAGTTGATTCAGATGAGCATAAAGTAATGTCTCATCACTTGACTTGAGAATTACAGAACAGAGGAAACATAACCTTACAAAAGAGAAGGATGAAAGAGGAACATCAAAGTGACGACAAGGACGCAGGCAAGACTTTGATCATGCAAATTGTACTAATAAATATCTCATCAAGGCAAACTAAAGATGGAGACGGAGTAAGCGTGAAGATGGTACGAAAAGTGAGATAAAACAAATGACCATTAAACAGAGAAAACGACTTGAATATAAAGCGGAAGTTGCATCACTTTCATTGCCATGGCAAGCAAATGAGCATGAAAATATGGAAAGGGAACTCAATGAAAGCCCCCTGGGCTACTCCTCCGTCGCTGTAACCCACAAATGTATAAACTAAAGTTTTTTTGGTGATGCTCTGCTTTTCACGTGCAATTGCCAAAGCACAACAACATGATAGGCAATAGCATAAAGTGAAATCAATTGGTGGTTTACGAGATTAGGCGCCTCCAGCATGAAACAGGTCACCTTGACTCCCTCAATTTTATCTTCATGTTGACTTTGATCACTCAAGTTTCATGCGATATTGATGTTGAGACTGGTACTAGAATTGGGAATGAGACTAGGATTGATTGAGACTCTAAACTACGTTTGGTATAAATTAATATTTGGATGGAGTGTGTAAATTAATTTAATTCCATAGTTAGCAGTAAATTACAAAAAAAGACTATAATGCCCCTGATAATAAATTTTTTAAAAAATATTACTCCCTCCAGTCTCAATTATAAGACCTAGTTGACTTTTCTGGAGAGATTAAGGAAGATAATTAAATTACTTTAGAGCATTTTTTTCCAAACTAATTAATTTGACTAATAAACTAATATACCACTCTGGTTCTATTTATAAGTACACTATGACCAAAATATTTGGTCCTATTTATAAGTATAGTTTCATATAATAAATGAGATTGTGACAATTTTACTCATATTAATTGTACTCATGAGGATAGAGAGAGAAGAAACAATTGGAAAATACTCAATCATAAATACGGCAAAGATAAAAATTTACCCCATAATCATTGAGTTAACTACCTCTCATTGGTATGTAAAATTTGATCAAAATGGACTTATAAATAAGATCAGAGTGGTATAATCTAAGAATACACAACATATAAAATGATTAAATAACTTATTTAGCTTCTTTAATCTCTCCAAAAAAAAAGTCAACTAGTTCTTATAATTATAATTAGGACCGGAGTAGTAGTATCACAAAGCCACTGCCTCCTTTTCGTCCTCGTAGGAGTGTCCCTTCTTCCGTCCTTGCTTCCTCCATGATATCATGGAACCTTCATTGACCCAACGTCGGAGATTCTCCAACCGCAGCGGCGACCATTATTTAACTAGCGGCAGCAATTATTCTTGTTGCTCAACCCCGATTTTTGTTGCTCGAAGCTTCTCAACCCCGATTCTTGTCCCAGCGTCTCTCAGATCTGATCTGAGACTGGTAGCATTCTGTGGGGAGACAGATCTAAGCTAAAAGTGTAATAGAAAATCAAGGTAGTTCATAGGTTCTGGACATTTCCAAGCCCGTATAGGAGAAACAGTTCAAAGGTTGCACATGGGAGTCAAATTCTACTTTCAGATGTCAACAAAGAGTTATACCAAAAAAAAAAAAAAAGATGTCAACAAAGAGAGGGTTTTCTTAACGTCACCAGGCCCAAATGAAATCTTCAAAAGTGCAACAGGGCAAATGAACCCAAAAGGGGCTTTTAGCCCTCTCTCTTTTATCAAAAAAAAAAAAAAAAACCCAAAAGACCACTAGTAATTATTTGTGAATCCTGAATTCCTGAGTGTGATAATTGATTTATTTAGAGCTTGTTTGATTTGAGGGTGGGGGAGGGAAATAGGAGAGATAAATTTTTTCTCTCATCTTTACTAAATAATCCATTAAATTTTTTTAATATTTCAAAAATACACTCTCAACAAAAAGGAATATTCTTATTATTAATGACAATTTAGTTAATATCCTTCCTAGAGATTCATTTCCTCTCATTCTCTCCCCTCAAGTCAAACACGCCCTTAATAGTATGACAAAATATGCAATGATGATGGCAATAGATGAGTTAAGTTGAATTTGAGAGGTATTTTTCTCAAAAAATATTATAAACATGTATATTTTTGTCTTTGAAATTTGCAATCCTAGGATTGAAAACACAATACAAAGGAAGGTGGCTTTGCAGCAATCCTACTCCCAATCTTGAGTTATCTTCATTCCCTCATACCAAACAATACAAATTAGCCCAATCCTTGACTCAATCTTAGTCCCTACCCTCCAATGCTTTGTACCAAATATGGTATATGTTTTAGTTCTTCAAGTTTCATGAAAACTGAGTAGAATAATCTACAATTAATCACTATTTCATGACAAGAGTCAGTTAAATAGTTGGTATAAAGAAGTTAATGCGGAACATCTTTGATCCTTTAAGTTCAAATTAAAACCGACAAAACAAACCTAAACTGTTCAGGTTGAGGATAGCCTTGAGTTGATTTAGATGAGCAAAAAGTAATGTCCCCCCCAATAAACAGAAAGAAGCACACAAGAAACTAAATCATGCAAGAAGACTGCATCATTTGAGCTTTCTAGAAATAGATGAAAGCATAAATTATTTTAAGACTGCATCTTGTGGGTCACGACTAAAAGAGGAATATGAAAGTATTTTATATCCCCCTACCGCTTCAGTGAATCACCTAGCATAAGACTCCAAGCACTATAGACAATGAGCTCTGTCTAACTTAACTGCGTCTAAGTGCATAAGGTTTTATCAGGTGGGGTTTAGAAAATGATAGATGTATACAACCTTAATACCACATGTGGAGAGGCTGTGATAAGAAATATAGGAAGACTTATCATAGAAGAAAGTATTAGTTTATTATAATATATATCTTTTTCAAGTAGGAAGCAACATGTCTTTTTGCAAGTAGGCAGCCACTTGACAACTTGCTGATTACATTTTTTTTTTTTTTTTTGCTTCCTTCATGAGGAAGAATCCTAGCTCTATAAATAGCTCTTGATAGCTCATTTAAAATCACAACTTGATGAATGAAATATTGAAGTATTATGGAATCTCTCTCTCCCTTCAGTTCTGAAATTTTCCCCTCCTTTCTATTCTTTTCCCCTCTCTTCCAGCTCTGTTTTCTCTCTCCCTCGCCTCTGTTTCTGTATTTCCCGTGTAAGCCTAATCTATTTGAGTGAGAATCAGTGTGGATGTGAGTGTTTTACATCATGTTGTTTCCAAGATTTTAACTTGTAACCATCACCAGTAACTTTACCACTTACCACTGTACATTCCCCTCTACAATGAGCTCTGTCCAAAATAAAAAAACATATCAAATCTCTGCCGCAACTTTTAGACACCATATTTGTGCAAATAGATTTTGAAGAGGTATCATATACAATATGAGCTCTACCAGAAAATTTGCATTTAAAAGACCCTGATAAATATTGGGGATAAGCTGTTATGATTAGTTATCAGTCATTAGTTGTAACGACTAAACTCTAAGACACTTGCCATACACGCCCTTATACTCTATCCCGATATAATCATGTTCACTTTCTAATTCTCACTTACTCACATACTCCCTGTATCATTTTGTTATGGTCTATGATATACTATCAATAAATTTGTCTGGAAGATCAATCCCAGCAATCCTGTTGATAAAGGGCAGCGAGTTAGGAGAAAGAGGTATTATGAAGACCAGAGGTCTTTGACACAGGGAGACAGTAAACAGCGAAATAAAGGATATATATGCCTGTTTGAAAAAGCTTTTGACAGTGCATAAATGTCTTTACTGAACACCCCCCACCCCACCATAAAAAAATGCAGAGGAACAATAAATGTTGCCTGATCCAATTCAAAGCATCCCGACCTCATCTATGTTAGAGTAAAATGAAAGAAACCAATCAAAATTCTAATGAACAAACACATAACTGCTGCTGTCATAATTATCTTAATGCATGTTATAATTGCAAGGCTTCATATATGCATGATAATAAGTGTGAGCAGAAATTTAACTGACATTATCAAACAAGTTTTCAGATATCTGAAGCCAGCACCTAGAAAGTGAAACTGCAAGACCAGAATTAATGAGTTGGAGATCACTGGATAAACAAAGTTTAGTTCCTTTCAAATTTTCTTACAGACAGAGGTTCAGTAACTTTATTGGAGCCTGCAGTCATTAAAAAAAAGGTCAACAACTAATGGCTTTGACAATTCAGAGAACCATTTCCTTTTGAGGTTACACCTGTTGTCATGTTCATGTATGCAGGGAATGGTCAGCCTACTTAGGTTTTCAAGTTAAACAAGCTTTTAAGTAAAGATCATAAATACTTAAAAGACACTCTTTAATATAACGTATAATAATGAAATTTCAAGTTAAGTATACCCAAATGTCCCTCCCTCTCTCTCCTCTTTGCAAACTGAGTCAATCTTGGAACTTACTAGATTGCAGAAAGATTTTCCTTCAAAACAGTTAGGATTCATCTCACATGAATTCACACATGACACCAACCAACTTCCAAGTAAAACAAAGATTAAGTAACCACATATAAAGTGACTTATCTAACTGCCACTAGCTATGATACAGAACATTGATCAAATTTAAAACCAAACCATTAAATATAACATGAAAATAATTTCATGTAACAAAAGGCAATCAAAATTACACGATTCAACTGAATTAAGAGGTTATTAGCCATGCAAACTTCACTTCTTTTTCTGTTTGGCATTGACAAGTAACAATCATTCTATGGCTCTTGATGCAAATCATAGTAGTCAATGGGATCAAGAACAAAAATTACCATGAGTTCATTAGCCCTTTCGAGAATAATATCTATTGCTTCAAAAGGTTGTTGTCCTTGAACGCAGGAACTGTAGGCTTCAGGATCTTAAACACATTTATTCATTTAACAATAAGAGATTTTTTTTTTTGGGGTGGGGGAATCCAAATAACTGATTGCAATAAATAATCAATTTCAAAATGAAGTGCATGCTTTCAAATTTGATTGCATATAATAAGAGTTTCATACCTTGAAAATCCCTATGTTTTGTGAAGCTATTTGTGCAAGAGTACGTCCCATAGTTTAAAGTTATTAACTTCAAGACAAACATATTCTCCTTATTTTTGGACAATCCACATTTATTGATCAAAATTTACTAAATATGAAGTAATAAATTTAACTTGGATGCTGGACATCACATTGCTAATGCAGGAACATGTTGTCTGCAAGTAAACTAAATACAAAGCATAAGGAAAAAATATGCACCCAGGGTCAGTGCTACACATATATAGTAATATCACAGACAATTTCTTAATGTGCTAGATTCATCAGTTTTAATCATCAATGTTCCATTCTAATTTAGGTATTGTTAGTTCTAAATGTAAATGTTTCATTCTAACTCCAGGATTCCCCACATAAGAAAAGGGATTGAAAGAAAAGTCACAATTTCTTCAAACATCTTTTGCATGAGTGATATATAGCACATCAAAGCAAAACGGTGGTAGCAATAAAAATTGTCAAGAAATCAAACTCATTTATACCATAATCAAATCATTATCATATTGGTCGAGTCTTCGTTGCCTCCAAGACCAACTTTTATAATAGCAATATTAACCCATGGATGTGATTATTGGAAACATTGAGGAACACACTATCACAGAGGAGAAAAAGGAAACATGTAAGTAGAAAGATAACATACCAGAAACATGTGTCAATGTTGACCCAAACCAAGCTCTGATACCATTTATAACATCCTAGCGATTCAAAATCTGATACCATTTGTAACATACCAGTATCCTCTTTGGCAAATCAACCAAACTAGACCATTTGTAACATTCCAGCGTTCTCACTAGTACGTCAAGGCGAACCAGGCTCTAATACCACTTGTAACATTCCAATGTCCTCGCAGACATGTTGGGCGAACCAGGCTTTGATACAATTTCTAACATTTTCTAACATCCTTGTTGATTGTTTTGTGCTTCAATTAACCTCATATCCTCCCTCAAAATCTTTTGCAGGTTTTCGATACGAATATTTCTCCTTTTCACCTTTCTAATATCCACTCGAATAATAATAATATGTATAGTCTTGATATAATCATTTTCTCCTTCGACGTCTATGTCCACATCTACATGGTAAGACCTACATTTAAGTTTCCCAAGATACACCTGTAAAAAAGTGTGTGTATACATATATATTTGTATCTACATACATACATACATCAATAATTCCTTGTAGGTATGTTTCCTGATTAATTTGTGCTATGTATATGACACTTAAAATGGAATTATTTTTATAGTGTTCACCGCATCGACCCGAACCAAGCTTTGATACCATTTGTAACATCCAAGCATTCTCGCTAGCACATCAACCCAAACCAGGTCATTTGTAACACCCTAGAATTCTTACTAGCACATCGAGGCAAGTTAGGCTCTGATACCAACTTGGGTTGCTACATCGACCCGAACCAAGCTCTGATACCATTTGTAACATTTTAATGATTATTTTTATAGTGTTTACACCGAACCAAGATCTGATACCATTTGTAACATCCAAGCATCTTCGCTAGCACATCAACCCAAACTAAACCATTTGTAACACCTTAGAATTCTTACTAGCACATTGAGGCGAGCTAGGCTCTAATATCAACTTGGGTTGTTGGTGTTTTTATTTATTTCGGTGATGCCTTCTAATGATGTGGTTTGGAAACTTAGTTACTTTGGTTTTGTATTTATTCTGGGGAATCTTGTATCCACCTTGCCAAAATTAGGATCTCACTATACAGGGGCTATGCTGAGAACTGCCAGAATTGTATATCATCTCTCGCAGATGTAGTAGCACTATCATACAAGTGTATGGAATGCCTAATTCTAATTTCATTTTTGAAACTTCATTGTTGTACCTATCTTGTGAGCAATATCGTAATTTAGTGAGGCTTTTTCAACCTCTTGCTTACGACTTATCACCATCCCGATACAAAAACAAAGTTGCGATTTCAAACAGCTTTCATTGTGTTTCTATTTCCGCTCCATAGAAAAACATGGACTGGCCTTTTAAAAGAAGGATCCTGCAGATAAAGAAAAAAACTAGTAATAAAGGCAAAGCTTTCTGATATAATCATAAATTGAATTAAAGTCCACTGTCA